>CAJNOI010000539.1:0-39328 GCA_905250115.1 Adineta steineri
TCTACTATCAGTAATATTATCAGAAAAATAGAAACCAAATGCTTGTAGACGATAATTACAAGTAATGACAATAACACCTTGATTGAGTCCAACAAGACGGCTACAATTCAGTAATGGTACTCCTGCAGCACCTTCAACAAAGGAACCACCGTTAAAATGAACCATAACTGGTAGATTAGCATTGCTTGCTGTTTGTGGAGGTCGACAAAGATTTAATGTAAAACAACATTCATGACAATCTACTGGGCAAGCACTTGGATATGATGTACAATTTTGCATACAACCTGGTGCTGGAGTTATCGCATAAAATGTTTGATTCGATGGTTGAACATCTTCTACTGGCGCAAATCGTTTAGGACATTTCCCATATTCGATTCCTAAGAACTCATCGGCATATGAATTTGATGAACCTATTACTTGTCCTTGATCGATTTGTACAGGATCTGTAAAATTAGATTTTATACCAATAATACAAATAAATCCGAGTAATAATAATTGTTTTATCATTATTAACAATCCTCTTCAAAAAATGTTTGTATACTTTATATTATTTAAAGAAATATTTTCTTCTAGCTTTCATTTAATATTCTTCTGTTTTTATACCTCGATAATATTTTTATTATTCACTGTAGCATATGCTTTATTGTCATTGGGCCATATAAAGAAAAGCATGCATTGAAACGCCTATATTTTGAATATATAAATAGGTATTAGTAATCATGTATTTTTTTCTACTGTGGAAATCTTATAGATCATTTTTTTTATATGTAAATGAGTATAAATATATAGGTAAAAATAAACCATAATCTGCGTCATACATATTACTGTATAGTTTTGATTATCATATTTTGAATGAAATATTATAAACGTGGAAAAACAATAGAATATGATTTATTACATTTGACAGTGTTTGCAAGGTATTATATCGCTTATATATAACACAATATCAATAGATATAAACCAAATATGTTTTTTATCAAAGTTCGTGTGTCAACTAAACATATATAATATCATATGTTGCTTTTAATCATTTATAGGATATCAAAAATAAATTTTTTTCATTTGCATCTTCAACATGTTAATATTACAATTGATCAGAAGTTTTTTTTATGAATATAACAATAACATAATATGATTTAAAACTATACATAACTCATTGTGTTTCGAAATAATCTCTTAATAAGACTAACATATAACTTGCTTACATGATTTTGATTGATAGTTAGGTTATATGGAGTATTATGATAAATTTTATATCTTAGATATTTTACTTGTGACCTATTAGTATTTGTAATCATGATAATTTTGCGTGCGTCTGTATACTGTAATATATTTCAATGTTTTCATGTACTTTTAAAACTTATATGTATATTTTTGATGTACTCGAAGAAAAATACATATTTACTTACAAAATGCAATATTCTCATAATCTTTTGTTGATTTTCTTATTTATGTATTTCTTGTATATAAATATGTCACAAACATTAGTTACCATATTACTCTCATGTTTCGTCTTATCAACTTAATTCTTTTCGTTTTCTTATTTGCTAATGTTTTTAGCTGGAATCCATCAAATTATTCATATGATCCAGGTAGTAATTATCATCTTGTTTGGCAAGATGATTTTGAAAATGTAGGTCCTATTAAAGCAACAATCAATGGAGCTCCAGCTTATGCACCTAATCCATCAAATTGGATTTTAAAAACTGGTAATATAAATGGTGGATTACAGAATTATACAGATTCAATCGAAAATGCATATATACAAAATGATGAATTAACAATTGTAGCATATAAAGAAGGATATACATCAGCTATGTTATCAAGTGCTTATCTTCAACAATTTACTTTTGGAAAATTTGCAGCTAAAATTCGTTTACCTTATGGACAAGGTTTATGGCCAGCTTGGTGGTTAGTTGGTAATGCTTGGGATAAATATAAACTTTATTGGCCAACAGTTGGTGAAATTGATATTTTAGAAATGATTGGAGGACGTCAATGGGGTAATCCAAATGATAAAATTGCATATGGAGCAATACACTGGAATAATGCATCAAATTCAATGACACCATTGAATCATGCTCAGAATCAGACAAAATGGCAGACACCAGATGGTTCATTACTACATGACAATAGTTTAGTTTATTGGACTGAATGGACTCCAACAAATATAAGTATTGGTGTTAATGAATTTATATATTTTCAATTTAATACAACGAATATTTCTGGATCTATCAATCCAGTTGATGCTTGGAGTGGAAAATGGCCTTTCTATATGATTCTTAATATAGCAATTGGTGGTTCATGGCCTGGATCACCTGATAATACAACTGTATGGCCACAAAAAATGATTGTCGATTGGGTTAGAGTTTATCAACAATAATTTATTATTTTTATCAAAGAACAGTATATATTTATATAAATGATGAAGGTCTTCATGACTATTTTGTATAAAAACTGTCATACTTTTAATAAAAATAAAATAAAGTTATAAAACATCTGCTATCTATCAGTTTGATTCACATATTTAGACTTTTAACAAAGCGTAGACGTTCATCGTTCTCTATTGCTTATTTTTATATAAGAAGAATAAGATATTTACTTTTGATACTCTTTCAGCTTCTTTTTATTATTATAAAAGTATTACATTACAATATATAAGTGAGTCATTACATCTGCGTAATTGCTAAATACTATTTTAAATCAACACAAAGAACTTTAAGAAAGTAAAGTATTAACAAAAGACAACAAAATGTGTCACTAACAATGCAAATTTTATTGCTTTCTTTTCTTCTTATTCTTCTTTTGTTTGTTAGCAACAGATGAAGTTAGTAAATATCTCGACAGTAAAAGAAAGATATGACTCGTAAACTTAATGTTACTCATATATAAAAGAAAAAAAATCCTTGATTAAATGACTCTTTTTTTTTCTCTTCTAGTAGCTTTTACTTTTTTTCAACTTCACACTTTTCGTAAATTATAAAACAAAAATGTCAACGAACAATCAACAACATGATATACGAGCAGGTCTTTCATTATTAGTACATCAACCAAGTTTGGAACAGGATCATGAAGAAAAATCACAAAATTCACCAATAACTAAAAAAGATTCAACAAAATCAGACAATACATCAAACGCTAAACCATTTGGTTCTAATAAGTTTGTATTTTTTTAATTTATATTCAATTCATTTATTATTTATATTAGATTCTTCATGCCAATCAAGAAATAATTGTCTTATAAATATATATCGAATTTCAAAATATAATCCGGCATTATTAGTGTATTATTTTTCAAAGAACAGATAATTTATGGCATAAGATTTATTATTTTATATTCGAAAAACGAAGTAAATTAATTGTGTTTGAAATACTTTCTTTTGATAAATAAATTATGGGATTATTATCGCTATAAGATAATAAGTTTTACATAAAATTGGAAATAAATTCATAGTCTTCAATTTATCTTTTGCTCAAGACATCGTTAAGCTAAGTACAGAATGCTTGTGAGAGAGTAGCATCTTCTAAAGATTGAACTTCATAAGACTTCTTTTTGTCGGAACATCTCAAAACAATAGTTGAAAATCTAAATGATTTGATGAGTAGAATAATTTGAAAAATCAAATTAATTAAAAAAAAAACTGTAGAATGTCAACATTTTTGTATCGATGTCAAAAATAATCATTTTGAGTAGTATTTATAAACTTGACTCATATGAAAAAACACCTACTATTCTCTTCTATAGAATAAAAATAAATTATTAATATTACTTTACTAATAAGGAGGAAAAATTAATTTCCTAAGTGATCGTGACTTGTGTGACACCCTGTTCGACATGGTTTCTAAAACAATAATGACGATAATTTATTCTTTAGTGTACCTATCTTTCTTTATTTGCTTTAAAATGCTTCAATGATAAGAGTCTTTGATTTATCGCATGTAGATCTATCTTTCAGGAGTAATCGAATTTCTTTTCTTCTTCATTCGCGTTCATATTCGAGAGAAAAATTTACATGAGATTTTAATTCATTATCAGCGTTGATGTAAGGTTTATTCTTAATAAAGAAAACGTGAGTTCATACATCTAAAATTGCCTATTTAATAATCTTCCATTGAACTTATAAGTAAATAAAATAATTGAGTTGTATTATGTCAGTATTATCCTTTTACGTCCTGTAAATTTTTTTGTATGAGAATCACCTTTTTAATGTATGATCTAGTGAAATCGATCAAAAACTGAGTCATCATTTGAATCTATGAAAACATATTCTGAATATAATTTGTGTAAGTTTATTAAGTACACAAACAAAGAATAGCAATAGAAAATTCTAGATTCTTTACTATTTTGAATATGCTTAGAAGTATCTGTCGTAAGATCCTATTTCCTTTATTTTACTGAGAAGTTACAAACGTTTTTCATAGTAATTTGAAAATATAATTATTGTTGAGAATTATAAGAAGTTTCTATATAAGATCTTATATTACTGATATTTTAATTACAATAGGCAAAATTTCTAATTTTCAATTAAATTGTTGAACACATTAACAGAAATTTTAAACTAAGAAGCCTTTATTTTATTATCTAAAGTCTCTCTGTAAGTAAGAGAGACCAGCCAAAAATTGCATCAATACTGAGGTTATATTAACGCGATATGTATAATTTGTCAGCAAACTGCCCTCACTAAACGTTCATTGAACAGTCATGCTCCCCGAAGACAAGGACTAAAGAAAATTTATTTCTTATCAAAATCGTTTATATAATTAACTGTTTTGCAAAATACCAAAATGATTGTCTATTAACGTTTTCTGACTAGATTTAAGTGACATCTGGTGAATTAAAAGTCGAAAATAATTTTTATTTTATCATAATAAATAATAAGTAAGCGAAAGCACAAAGGTCTGCATTAACAATAAATAAGATTAGACGAGAATTTAATTTACTGTTCAACATCATCACGATTCCATGATTGTTCTTCACCATCAAAAAAAATACAATATACAATACAACCAAAAAGACAAATACCAGATGATGTATTAAAAATTAATTTCCATGCAGATAATGTTTGATTTTGATTAGTTATCCATCCAACAAATATAGGTCCAACAAATCCAGGTATTGCAGCTAACATATTTGTAATTCCCATTAATGTACCTGCATAATTACTTGCAATATCTAAGTGAGAGATAAGACTACCAG
Source organism: Adineta steineri (assembly GCA_905250115.1). NCBI lineage: Eukaryota > Metazoa > Rotifera > Eurotatoria > Adinetida > Adinetidae > Adineta > Adineta steineri. Next base: position 5,198 of record CAJNOI010000539.1, read on the forward strand.
ATCCTTGAAATCCAATGAATGCAACAGAGAGAGTTATAAATATAACAGCTAAAACATGATTACATTCAACAAAACCAACTAAAACAAGAAATAATGATGTTCCACAAGCGCCAATAATTGTTTGCCATCGTCGTGTCGCTGTTGTTGATAAGATTTGTTTTGCACGTATTCGATCAGCTATTTGTCCTGAGATTATTGTAAAAATAAGTTGAAATAAATAAGGTATAGCAAACATAATTCCATTTTGTTGTAAATTAAATCGAAGAATTGTTGAAAAATATGTTGGTAATGATGTAAGTAATATATAAAAAACAAAATTTGTACAAATATGTTGAACAGCAATAGCATATAATGGTACACAAGTTATAATATGTCTCCAAGGTGTTGAAGATTTTTTTGGTTTTGGTATACAACGAAGAAGATATAATTTTTCTTCATATGTTATACGTGGATGTTCAGATGGAGAATTATATGCAAAATATATCCAACCAATAAACCATAGACATGAAAGAAGACCAAAAACATAAAATGCCGATGGCCAACCACCAAAAAATTTTGATCCACATAAGAGACTAACCAATGGTGTTGTAATAACAATACCAATTTCTTTGCCTGTACTAGCAATTGGTGGAATTATACTTCGTTCTAATGGTGGAATCCAACGACCCCATAATGCTGTTGCACTTGGAAAAGCAGGTGCTTCAAATGCACCAATTAATAATCGAATAGCAATAAGTAAACCAACATTTGTTCGAGCAGCTAATGGTGTTAAAAGTGTCAATATACCAGCAATCAAAATACTACCACCAAATATCCATTTTGCACCAAATCGTTCGGCTAATATGCCTATGAAAGAAAATTTTTTTCTTAAATAAAAATCCTTTTATTGTTTAATAAATCTGTTTACCTCCGATAACTTGTGTAAGAACATAACCATAAAAGAATGAACCTAATATAAAACCTTGAGTTGTGGGTGACCAATCAAATTCACCCTATTATATTCAAAGAAATTCTTACAAGAAATTTTTTTTATTAATTTTTCTTACAGGAGTTACAGGATCAATTGATGAACTATTACTACCATCAATTGGAGGACATGCTTGTGCAGATTCATTTTTAATATTGTGAATTTTTGTCATAGCAACTTTAATATATATATATATATTTTATCGAAACAAAATTAAGAATTACTTACCGATTGCAACAGATAAATTTACACGTAATGAATATAAACAAAGAAAACCAAGAAAAGCCCATATAGCCACTACCTAAATAAGATAAATTGATCAGTTAGAACAAGAAAATCATTTACTAACATATCGAGCAGGAGTACCATCTAAATAAATAATATTATTAATAAGAATATTATATGAAAACTTCTTACGTTTATGCGGTGATGTTTCAATTCGATAGGAATCTCCAACATTTTCTTCATTGTCAAGTAATGGAGCTTGCATTCCATCATCACTTAATAGTCCTCGATGTTCTGATGATTCCATTCGTTTTCCTGCTCGCATTCAATAAAACAAAATAATCTTAAAATAAATTATTTTCACTTTTTATGATAGTTATAATTAAACTCAGAACTCTTGTTCCGTTTATTTAAGAAATAAAATTGTCATTAAACATGAGAACAATAATATTGTTCATTTTTAAACGAGAAAGAAAGAGAAAAAGATTTTGTTTCCTTTTAGTCTTACAAAAATTGTTATATATTTGATTTTTGTTCGATATTATATTATCTCGCTGTCAATTTATATGATATATAGGTGAACTTATCAAAAGATGGATCTTGATGACACGATATCATAAACTATTAAAATTTTTCCCAATGATATTATTGGAGAAAAAACAAATCAATATAAATATATTCTTGTAAATTATTTTTTTTTTCAGTTTTTTATCGTTTTTTTAATGGTACTTATTAATGGTAGAGGCAATAAGAGATGAACAAGGAAAAAAAGATGGCCAAACCAACAGAATTATTAGCAGTATATTTGAAGTAAAGGAAACGAAGGAAGGAAAAGAAAAATGATTGTTGTTTTCACTCTTCGTAAGCCTGGGACGAGAAAAATGTGGTTCGCTTTTTTGTTTCATTTATTAAAAAGACTATCATAACACAACATCCTAAGTTACGTTCCTATTATAGAACAAACATTTAGAGAAAGAGAATCGAACAATAATAAAAGTGGTCACTTCAACATTTTTTTCTAACCACTTAATAATTCTATAGATATTTGACCCTACTCTAGATAATAAATACGTCAAACAATATAGATATGACTACAGTATTAGCATCGATACTGTCAGATAATTCGTCGATGCTTAGCAGTATTTCAGCAGCAACAACAACGCAACCTTTGGCAACAACAGTCGTTTATAATAATCATTTATTTTTACAAACAGCTGCTTGTCAAGCTATTGCTGGAGCATTTACTTGGGCAGCTATTCTAATAACTGGTTATCAAGTAAAAATAATATTTTTATTTTTTTTTTATTTAATATTTTTTTTTGTTAAGATATTTCTTCATCTATCTCATTATACAGTTCCATCTGAACAAAAATGGATAATTCGTTTATTATTCATTGTTCCTATTTATGCATTTGTCTCATGGCTTAGTTTAATTATGTTCAGAAATGATTATTATTATGTTTATTTTCATGCTGTTCGAGATTGCTATGAAGGTTAGTTTATTAATTAAAATAAATTAGAAATATTTTCATTTATTTATTTTTCTCTTTAGCTTTTGTCATTTACAGTTTTCTTTCACTTTGCTATGAATACTTGGGAGGTGAAGGAGCAATTATGACAGAAATTCGTGGAAAACATATCGAGTAAATATTTCAATCTTTACAAAGAAAATAATAACGAAATTATTTAATTTAGACGTAGTTGGTGGACATGTACATGTTGTATGTCAAGTCAAGAATATACAATTGGATTTTTAAGATTTTGCAAACAAGTAATAAATCAATATTTATTTATTTATTTTTCTAACCGGAATTTTTTTCTTAAGGCAACACTTCAATTTTGCTTAGTCAAACCTTTAATGTCAATTGTCATACTTATTTTACAAACATTTGATAAATATAAAGATGGAGATTTTTCAGCTACCGATGGTTATCTTTATATCACATTTATCTATAATATATCAGTTTCAGTTGCACTTTATGGTTTACTTCTTTTCTATGAAGCAACTAAACATATTTTAGCTAAATATGATCCAGTATTAAAATTTCTTACCGTTAAATCGGTGATCTTTTTAACATTTTGGCAAGGTAAATAGATTTTCTATTTTTCGTATGAATAAAATTAGAAATATAATTTTATTTTCAGGAGTTCTCTTGGCTCTTTTTGAACAATTGGGTATTATTCAAGCATTTCAAGGTAAAACAAATTTAAGTGTTGGTACTGTTGCTGCTGGTAAGTAAAAATTGTTTTTTTTGTCGTCATGTAAAATTAAAATTTTAGGTTGGCAAAATTTTTTTATCTGTATTGAAATGTGTTTGGCTGCTGTGGCACTTCGTTTCGCATTTCCACATCAAGTATATACAACACGTGAAAATTATCTTTCAGGATCATCATCAAATTCTGGCCAAGGATCATCAACTACCGGTGCAAGAGTTGTAACAATGCAAAGTATTTCAACTAATCTTAAAGAAACAATGAATCCAAAAGATATTATGCATGGTATATTTAATAATTTTATTAAAAAAAAATATGTTTTTAAATTAATATTTATTTTAGATGCAATTCATAATTTTCATCCTCAATATCGAGATTATACACAATATAGTGCACGTGTAAGATTATTCTGTCTATCCGTATTGTGAATTGATCGATTCGTTTCTGTCTTATGAATATACAGATATATTTCTTGGGTATATTTAGGCTTTCTGGTGGTAGATATTAATACGACTATAACTCACGCTTTTTTTTAATCAATTTTTTTCTTCTTCTAAATTATCTTGTGTATTTATATATATATATAGGCAAACGATGATCGATCACCAGCATCAACATATGGTTTAAATCAACATTCAACTAGTGCCTTATCATCAACTAATACTCCGACACCTGGCGATACTTCTTATCATGAAGGTGGAACACCTACAACTCCAACAGGATTTCCTGTTCAAGCTCCACCAATGACAAATACTCAAAATCAAAATACAATTCTTCAGAATTTATCAGGAAAATTAATTCCAAAATCTTTTTCAAAGAAAGATGCTGAAAAAGATATGTTATTACTCAATGATGATCTTTAAAAATACAAAATTATAACCTTAAAAATATTCTAGTCAACTGAAATGAATCATATATAACATTCTCTATCTTTTTTTTGTTCCATATTTTATTTTTTGATGTTGTTATTGTTATTGTTGTTGTTTAACCATAAACTTTCGTGACATTCTTATATATATATATATCGTAGAGAATTATATTTGATTTGTAACATCTAATCTTGTTTTTATGTTGTTTATCATTTTATTTATTTATTCGATTGATAATCAGAATTACTTGGAATAGAAATTCTTATTTGTTGTGACATTCAACTTTTTCGCGTCGTCGTTGTTGTTGTGTACAGATAACTATATTAATTATATCAAAAAACAAAAAAAGATTTGAAAACATAGATTATTCTGTTGTATTTATTATTCATATAAAAAAAAGAATCTGTATGTTTAACGTATTATCTCTATGTATATTGTAATTTATTTAACAAGAAAAAAAACGTTTTGTTCTTTATTTTAGATGATAAAATTTATTGTATTTAGTGCTTTGTTTGTCTTTATCAATGGGGAATTGAAATCGAATATTTTATGTCTAGGTCGAAATACAACTAGTAAATCTATTATTGATTATTGTTTATCTCAAAATGGTAGATTAGAATCTCGATGTTGTCTTTCATCAAATTTAACTCAGATTTTGGCTATTGATTTAACTGATATGAATTTAAATAAAGTACCTAATTTCAGTGAATATAATGATTTAATAACTGTAAATATGATTGATCTTCGAATAAATCCTCAATTAAAATCTTCTGAAGATGATGATTTTGTTCGTATGCAATCACTTAATTATCTTTTCTTACCTAAACAAGTTCAATGTCCTGGTAATGAACGTGTTTGGAAAATAATTAATCAAACAATTGATCCAATAGGTATTGCTTGTATTGAACAAAAAGATTTTTGCCTAAATTCGACATATACTTGTCCTGCATTAAATTCATATTGTGTTAAAAATGGACCAAATCATTATTTATGTTTATGTAAAGATGGTTATCATGGTTATAAATGTTTAAGACACGGAGAATTTCCAAAATTAGCATTTTTCGGTATAACTGTAGTTATTACTATAGTTTTAAGTACTTTTTTCTATTTAACACAACGACGAAATATTAAAAAGGATTAGAAATCTAATGAAATTCTTTTGTTATGAACAAACAAATGCAATTAGATCTGTCTTTCATGTAAAAGAGTAAATTATTAATAGAAAGTTATAAAAAGGATTGGATTTTTATATTATGTGATAGAATTTATTTTTCTGTTCTCTTCTCTCTATTTTTGTGTCTATGATAATTGTTATCTTTTTTCTTTCTTTCTCATATTATTGATCTGAATAAATAATCGATCTATTCCAAGAACTGAAATTTTTATCTAAGAATCGTAAATATCCACAAAGCTATTATAATGGGTTCTGCTCAATTAATGATAAGTCTAGAATAATATCATATAAAATTGAATATTGATATTTTTAACAATTACTAATCATAGACTATGTGAATAGAAATTCCAATTAGATAAACTCATTCTATTAATATTTTATCGACATAAAAAATTAATATACTAATATAGAAGAAATATCGAAAACAACTTAACTATACATCGAGGGTGTGTACTATGATAAGACGTTTATATCACACTTAAAGAAACATGCGCAATATTCTCTTCTTTTCTTCTATTAAATATTTATTTACCATATATATATGCGCATCGTATAGACATACTTTACTGATATTCTAAATATTTCGAACAGGAAAAATTCTCACTTTTCGTCTATTTAAGGTTTAATATGGCTGAAGTTAATTCTAATAGTACTAGTGGTATTCCTTCAGTAATGAAAGCTGCTCAACAAAATGGTTATGGAGATGCACGTAATGTTTTAACACTTCGTGATGATGTACCTGTACCACGTGAATTATCATCAAAACAAATTCTTGTTCGAGTACATGCTGCTTCAATAAATCCAGTTGATTGGAAAGTTTTAAATGGAAATATGTCATTAATTACACGTTTTTCATTTCCTCATATACCTGGCAAAGATGTTGCTGGTGTTATTGTTGATGTTGGATCAGGTGTTAAACGTTTTCAAGTTGGTGATAAAGTTTATGGAAATCTTGGAATGAGTGATGGGAGTTTTGCTGAATATGCACGTGCTGATGAATCTGCTTTTGCAATAAAACCAAATAATTTAACAATGGAAGAAGCTGCAGCTATACCATTAGCATGTGAAACTAGTTATCAAGCTTTATTTACGAAAATTTCACCACCTATTGGAGAAGGTAGTAAAGTATTAATTTGTGGCGGAAGTACAGCAACTGGTCTATATGCAGTTCAATTAGCTAAAGCCGTTGGAGCTTATGTCACAACAACATGTTCACAAAGAAATTTTGGTCTTCTTGAAAAACTTGGTTTGACCTTTTTTATTTTTAATCAATTTTATAACAAATTTTGTTATAGGTTATAAAACATCTCAAACAACTGCTGATCAAAATCAAGTACATATTATTGATTATAATGAAAAAGATTTTGGAAAAGAACTTAAAGGTAAATATATATTGAAAATATATTATATATATTTTATTTATTTATTTATTTTTAGGACAAAATTATGATGTTGTATATGATTGTGTAGGTGGACAACAACAATGGACATCAGCACAAGAAGTATTAAAACGTAATGGTCAATTTATTACTATTGTTGGTGATGATACAAAATCTGTTGTATCAGTAAAAGCAATAGCTTCAGTTGGTTCAAGTATAGTTAATCGAAAATTTTGGTCGGTTTTTGGTTCATTACATCATAATTATATAATGCATTTTTTAATTCCAAATTTTCAAAATCTTAATGATATGCGAACAAAATATATTGAAACAGGAAAAGTTAAACCAATAATTGATACTGTATTTGATTGGCGAAAAGATGGTGTTGAATCATTATATTCACTCTATGAAAAATCCAAAAGTGGTAAAGCACAAGGAAAATTAATTCTTAAAATAGCTGATGAAGAATAATCATCATGAACATTTTTTATCTTTTTAAAAGAAATTTTCACTTTTTTAATAAACATGTCGTCTAGGTTAATAGATTATTCGATTCACGTATTTAGGAAATGTCATTGAGCTTTATCGGTATAATGTTTCTTTAAATAGATCGAGATAAACAACGTTATAACCTTGTACACGTTTATACAAAAAAGATCATTACATATCGTTTATAAACGCTGTTAGTGTTTACGTACGTAAATATATTCTTAAGCACAAAAAAGACCTATTGTATTAAGAAAAAATAATATTTATTATTTATTCAAAATAATCCCCCGCTATCGATAAAATTAATAATAATTCTTAACATTAAATTTATGTCAATCATATATTTATTTTTTAGTAATCTCAATAGTCTGAACTTTATTATTAATTTATTCATCTTTCATATTGAATGCTATTTTATTTATTTAGAAAAAATTATAAATCTAAAAATAGAATATTCAAAAATCAATGATAGAAAATGCATACTTGTGACAATTATTTTTTTTCTATCATAAAAATCATCATGGGAAAAGAAAACGAATGGTTTGCCGTTTCTCTTTTTTCTTCTTCTTCTATGATTATATTTAACATGCAGACATGCCCTTGGACTTATTAATAGAAATTGAAATAACAGTTGTCTTTAACAAATAGATTGACCTTATTTTATGTAAAATAAAACTGTCAGAAATGGTTTTCTGTTAATCTATAATTATTATTATTTCTTTTCGATATACATGAAATTATCTTTATAGGGGATAATAAAATTTAGTCATATGTTTTATCTTATATTTAAATAATCAAAAGTCGATGTCATCAGCATATCAATTAGTTCTTTTGTTTCTTGAACTTCTTTCCTACTAAATAATCATGTAAATTTATCAAAAAATATATTTTCAATTATTCAAAGTAAATACCCAAAAAAAAGAAGAAAATCTTATGTTGAGTTATATTTAACAAATAGACGAAACTTGACAGGTTTCAATGGAGTCAATGATTGATCGCAATAATAAATTATTCTTTGCCCTTTTTTTATACAATGAAACAATAAAAACAAAAAAATAAAGTACGGAAAAAGACGAAAGAATACCTAAGATAAAATGTAACTATAAGACGGATAAAAAAAAATGGTGTGTCCTTAATCTTCATTCAATTTGCGAACATAACACCCTTTTGCTTTTTCTGTTGTATTGTATAGTACGATAAAAGAGAAAAAGAATCCAGACCATTAGAAGAGAATAAGAAGAAAGAAAAAAAAGAAAAGACGAGAGAAATGGAGAAAGAGAGAGAGAGAGAGAGAGTGAAACGTGACATGGAAGCATGCAGAATACCAAAACATACGTTATATAAAAGAGCTTCTCATACTGTCACACACATTGAATGCGTTAGTAAAAAAGTTATATAATCAAAGTAAAAGATAAAGTTTTCAAAAACGGTTATGTTACACGCTGGTATTGAAGCACTTTTTGGTCGAAGTCGTGATCATCATCGAAAACGACATTTATTTAGTCTACGTCGTCGTCATAATGATCATAAACAAGAAGAAGATGATGAATTAGCAAAACTTTTTTCTAGTAAACCACATACTGAAAAAACGATTACACATGGTCAAAACTATGCTTTTGCTGCAATGCAAGGTTGGCGTGCATCTATGGAAGATAAAAATAAACAATTACTTTCATTTGATAATCGTTCATGGAAATTATGGTCATATTTTGCAATATTTGATGGACATAATGGTAAGAAAGAAGAAAAAAACAAACAATCTATTTTAGAATAAAAAAAAAAAAATTTTTCTTTTTTCATTATATTTAAGGTATTGATACAGCAAAACATGCTGCTGATCATCTTGATATTCATTTATTACAGTCACTTAATGAAATGCTTACTCATTCCAATGATGATGCAATAAAAAATGGTGAACCAGTTCGGTCATCGCAATTAGATTTAACACATTTACGAGCTGTTATTAAACAATCATATTTTGAATTAGATAAAGATTTAAGAACATTGGTTAAAGATGATAGTGGTTGTGTTTGTGTATGTTTTGAATAATTTTCTTTAGAGAACAAAAATAAAATTTTAATTTTTTCATCTTTAGATAACATGTCTTATTGGTCCCGAACAAATTTATCTAATTAATATTGGTGATTCTCGTGCTATTATTTTTTCTAAAGACGGACAGATATTAGCACATACTGAAGGTAAAAATATTACTTTTTAATACAATGTAAATATATATGTATATTTAGATCATAAACCTGATGATCCTGCTGAACAAGAACGTATACATGAAGCTGGAGGAAAAATATCTAAACCATGTCCTGGTGATGTTTTACGTGTTGAAAATCAATTGGCTATGACACGTGTATTGGGAGATTTTAGCATGGATAAACATATTGTACCACCTATGGCAGATATTGTTGAATATCCAAGAAATGAATTAGCAGCTTTTGTTGTACTTGCATGTGATGGTATTTGGGATGTAATGACAAATACAGATGTTGCTAAATTTGTTGTTGAACGTGTAGAAAAAACGAAATTAGAAGATATTGCAGCAGAATTAATAGATCAATGTCTTCATCGAAATAGTACTGATAATATGAGTGTTTATATTGTAAAGCTTTAAAATTTTATTGTATATTAAATACTTATGAATCAAATTTATACTATTTTGTCATTTATAATAGTAGAAAATAATTCTATCAGTGAAACGTTTTTTTTTTGATTATATTATATTCATGCATTCGATAAATAGTCTTATTTATTACGTCAATCGATTGGAGAATATTTTAAATGTAGACCATTAGCATTTTTCTAACTATTAACGATATTCATTTCCGTAATTGAATGTATATTTATCTCAAGTTCTTTTTGTGAAGTATCATCTTATTATGAAAAAGAAAAGAACTCGCCATGATTTTATTATATAGCTTAACATGACGTAGTATACTGTAAATATTCTATTCTAATAATGACAAAGCGTGTGCCTTACTTTTTTGTCTTCTTTAACTATTATGAATTCAACATTGGTATCTTCTTTCTTTTCATTGTTGACTTTTATCAATACTAGTCGAGTGTTAGAATGCGTTCTCAGCCAGATACACGTCGAAGTACATCAGCTTTATTATATGATGAAAATGAAAAAACCATTGATGCAATATTAGATCAACAACCATTATTAGGATATACAGATATTGATGGTGATAATAATATACATGAACCATGGCATCGACGAATTTTTGCAAGACATAGTTTGTTGATAGTTTATTTTATCAAAAATAGATTTTTAAAGATATACTATTTAATATTTAGTTGTAGCAACATGGACGTTTTTTGGTTTTCTTTGTTTATATATGCTTCGTGTTAATTTATCAGTCGCTATTGTTGCTATGACAACACCACAAAGTGCTACAAATCAATCAGTAGAAGCATGTCCATCGCCTAATGATTCAAGTAGTACTCCAGCCAAGGTTAATAAAACAGAATCTTTTACTTTTAGAATTTTGATATAAGATTTATATTTATTTTTATTTAATAGCATGGTGATTTTGATTGGGATCCTCGTACTCAAGGACATGTACTTGGTTCGTTTTTTTATGGTTATATTCTTTCACAATTTATTGGTGGTAAAACTAGAATATATAATGTGAAACTATTTTTTGTTGTTTTCTTATGATATAAATAGGAATATTAGCTGAACGATTTGGTGCTAAATGGATATTTGGTTGTGGTCTTCTAGGAGCTGGTCTTCTTACATTACTTTCGCCAATTGCAGCTAAAACTCATGTTGGTCTTCTTATTGCAACACGTGTTCTTATCGGTGTATTTGAAGTAGAAATTTCATTATTTATTTAATAAGATTAGTGCATATATGTATATCTATATTTAGGGTCCAGCATTTCCAGCTGCAGGTGCATTATGGAGCCAATGGGTGCCACCTTTAGAAAGAAGTATCATACCACCTATTGCTCATGCTGGTATGATTTTATTGATTTTTTAAAATTAAACGTATGTATTTTCGTTCATCGTTTTTAGGAAAAGAAGTTGGGGTTGTTGTCACTACTCCATTAGCTGGTATTTTATGTGCATCAGCCTTTTTAGGTGGTTGGCCATCATCATTTTATGTTTTTGGTTAGACTCATAATCATAATATCTATACACTTTAACAGATTCTTATTTTCATAGGTGTTATAACGTGTATATGGTTTATTTTCTGGTGTTTTTTTGCTTATAATAGTCCTTCACAACACCCACGATGTTCAAAGAAAGAACGAGATTATATAACTGCTGTTCTACCAAAACCAAAGAAAGTTTGTTTGAAGATAAATTTTATTTTTCTGTGTATTTCAATAATTATTGTCTAGTTAAAAACTCCATGGTTAGCAATTGCTACTTCGATTCCTTTTTGGTCAATTGCTATTGCATCAACTTGTGTTCAATTTGTTTATTATGTTTTATTAACATCATTACCAACTTATTTTGCAACTATATTAAGATTTAATTTACAAAAAGTATTTTCTTTTACCAAAAAAAAAGACAAAAATAATATTTTAATTTATCAATAGAATGGTTTTATGTTTGCTATTCCTTATGTATTTATGATGATTGTTATTGTTACGAGTGGTCAATTAGCTGATCATCTTCGAGCACGAAAAATAATGTCAACAACAGCTGTACGAAAATTACAAACAATTATCGGTGGTGTTGGTTCATCATTATTTTTGGTTCTTATCGGTTATGTTGGATGCAGTAAAGTAGCAGCTATGTTTTGTATTACATTAGCTGTTGCTTTTATTGGTTTTCATTCAAGTGGTTGTCAAATATCACATCTTGATATTGCAAGCAATTATGCTGGTTTGTTCAAAGGAAGAAATATAAAAATTTAATTCTAATATTTTGTAGGTACTCTTGTTGGTATTACAAACACTTTGGCTTCAATACCAGGTTTTGTTGGTCCTGCTATGGTTGGTGCAATTACAAATAATAATGTAGGACAACTTCATATTCTTTTTCCTTTTTTTAATTTCTTTTTAATTAATTAGCAAACGTTACATGCTTGGCAAACTATTTTTAATTTATCTGCAGGAATCGGACTCTTTGGTTGTATCGTCTATTGCATCTTTTTTGACGGTAATGAACAATCATGGAATCGAAATGATATTGAAGAGATTACAGAAAATTAAATGAGAATAATTCATTGTTTTAACAGTATTTAAAGAAAACAAAAATATAGTTAAATTTTTTGTTATAGAACGTACGTTATAAATATGTGCAAAAAGCAAAGACTTTGATTTATTTATGTTTAAATGCAATAATAATTTAAATTCTAAAAAAAGTATTAAATACAAAATGAATTAATTGAAACTGTAGTTTTCTGGTGCATTGTATGTAGGATTCCATGATAATTCAATACCTTCTAAGGAAGCAGATTTGATTCGTTTTTTCATTCGATTTTGTCGTAAAATTTTTGAAACTGGTGGTAATCGATTATTCTCATTAGTTTTACTTGGATTTTTAAGTAATAAAACACCATCTTTAAATAATTCACTATCCGGATTCTAAAAACAAAAAAAAATATCAAAATTTTTAATACGAAATTCTACTTTATTTCTCGATGCCATATTATTTGTTGTTGTATCTAAAGAATAAATAAATTTATCATTAAATAAAACGAAGCTTTATTTATCTCATACATGGTCGACTTAATCGACTTGCTGATTGACGACATTCATATCGATGAAATGTATTCCATCCATTAACAAGACATGGTTTAGAACAAAATGATGTTTTTTGACATCGTTTACAAGCTGCAAGTCGTACACCTGTATTTCGACCACATGTACCACAATAACGAAATTCTCCAGTTAATCTAAAATAAAATTGAATAAATTATTTCTCTATAACATTGAATTTTTTACTTTGAATTATAATCAATAGTTTTATCGGTCATAATTGATTGATTTTGTGAAATTGAACGTTGTGTTAATAAATTAACAGGACTTGACATTGGACTCTGAAGATCTGTATGAAAAAGTAATTTGTTTAAATAGATTAAAAACTTTTTTTTCTAACAAACCTGTTGTTGGTAAACGTAAGAATCCTTCATATTTCGATACTTCTTCTCGAAATCGTTTAGCTATAAAAGCAAGTAATTCTTTTCTTTGATTAAATATAATACGTTCTTGATTTGTTAATGAATGATATGGAGATTGCGATATTCGAGTATCCTAATAAAAATAATATTCGTTTTATTCATGAAAAAAATATTTAATTTAACTTACAGCAAAAAACATATAATAAGCAAAATCAACTGCTGAACCTAGAAGATTTTTTGGACCAAATCGTACGGGATAAAGAACACGAGGATTTTTTGCCATCAGACGTTCGATCTAAAATAAATAATTATGTTTCAAATCTTTTTATTTTATTCATATTTACTAATTGTAATCGTTTTGGATAAGTCCAACGATTTTCATAAAATGTTGATAATACCATACATAAAGCATTCCCATTCCCATAGCCAAGTACAGTCGATGGATCCGTAGTTTCATGATTAAGAAGTAAATCAACTACAGATTCATTGCCTAAAGCAATAGCAAGTGATAGTGGTGTTTGACCATTACAAACAGCATTTGGATTTGCTTGATATTGAAGAAGAAGTCGAATAAGATTTAATGTATCAACTGATGCTTCTCGTGTACATGCAATATGTAAAGGTGTACGACCATTTTGTTGGTTTTCATTCTAAATTTAAAGATTATTTTTTCTCATAACAAGCAAAAATAAAAATAATAAATTTACCGTTTTATTTATTTCAATAACAAGTGGATCAACAAGAGTTAAATATTCTTGATTATTAGGAAATGATTCTGCATTAACATCAGCACCATGTTCTAATAATAGTCGAGCAATATCAATTACATTAGGTGATAAGCAACCACATGCAACATGTAATGGAGTTAAACTTGCATGACGAATAGCATTTAATCGACAATTAACTTTAGCTTTTTTCTTCAATAATAATTCAACCATTTGTTTATCACCAGCTCGAACAGCAAATATCAGAACAGGCAAAGGCCAATCACTATATGATGGATCAGCACCACGACGAAGAAGTAGACTAATGTAAAGAAAATTAATATTAATAAATTAAATATGAAGTAAAACATACACTATCACAGAATAAACAGATTCACGAAATTGTTCATCACGAATACGTTCTCGAAGATCACCCGTTAATTCAAATCCATATGAAACTAAGAATATAAAATAAAAATTATCATTAAAAATAAATTTATCTTACTGCTTTTTTCTGAATCATTTATTTTCATTGTTTCTAATAATGTTGGTAATTTAAGTTCATCTACAATACTTATATTATTTTCAATAGATGGTTCTTGTTTTATTTGTATTGAATTATTTTTATCTTTTGAAATTAATATTCGAGGATTTGGTATTATAGGATCTACATGTTCTAATGCTATATTAATTGTTTGTTGATGATCATTACCATAATAAAGAAGAAAAGCAAGAATAAGTGGAGTTAATCCATCATCTGATAATTGATTAACATTAGCACCAAAATCAAGAAGAAGACTTATTATATTAATATGTATATTATAAGTTGCAAAATGTAAGGCAGTTAAACCATGAGAATCACATACATCAACATATGCAAGATGTTGCATTAAAAGATGACGTACATCTTTTTCATAACCATAATAGGATAATTCAAATAGATTTAATGACGCATTTTCTAATGGTCCTGGATTGGGAAAGGAAGAACGATTTGGTTTACTTGAAATAATATCATCAATAGGAAATGATGCTCGTTGTTTTAATGGCCAAAATTTATTTGCATAATTATATAATAATCGTTGTTCATATGTTTCATTTGGTGGTAAAATATCTGCAGTTCGTTCATTTAAAATTCGATTTTTTAATTCATTTATATCATTTTTATCATAAATACTTGATAAATAAGCATCTAATTCTGTACGTTTATTATGCATAGCTTCTTGTGCACCATCGGGATGTTCATTAATAAATCGTGTTAAAAATTTATTTTCATTTAAAAAATTTAATGGAGATTTCTTTTTTAATAAAAGATTAAAATCCGATACAGTTCGAAGTAATTCTTCAGGAGAATACCATGATGGTATAATTGATGAAGATGAATGTGAACATTTTTTATCTGTTATATGAATATCTAAGATAAGTTTGGGATGAGGATAAAGTAAACGAATAAGATCTTCACTTAACCATAAACCAACATCAGCACTTTGAAGAGATTGATAAATTAATATACCTGGACCAAATCGTTCATCATGACAATATAAACCTTTAAATTCTGAAGTATTTGGAACATGAAAAATTCCAAAACCATGTCGTCTATCAGCAAAAAAAGCGCCTGTATATGTTCGACCATCAGCCCAAGATAGAACACCTTTGCCATGTTTTTTTTCCTCATAAACATCACCTGTATATTTCTATAAATTAATTTCATTAATATTATTCTTTCATATTTAAAAACACTTACACATTCATCATTTGTTGTCTGTTCTATAAAACTATGCACTGATGATACAACATCTGGACCGACACCAATTGATACCATACTAACTTCATGTGGATTAACGTTACGGAATGAACCACCAATGACTAAAATAATGATAGTAAAAATAAAAATTTCGTACTTGATTAGAAATTTACTTGATGATGCATCTTGAATTGTATCATCAGTTATTTTTTCTTGAGAATTACTTTTTAATGACATTTTTCACTATTTGCAATAGCAATAAACTAGAGAATGATCATTAAAATTAACGAACCATAAAAAACTTCAACTCATAAAATATTCCATTACATTAAAAGAAATGAATCATATAAACAAATAGAAACACAGGTGCCATTCACACCTTACAACACCTAGGAAATGTTATGCGTAGTTACCATTGATTCACTTGCAAATAATTATCAACAGATGCCGCAAACCTATTGATTGTTTTTATATTATAGATTAATAGATTAGTTTGATTAATATAGTACTTATTTTTTAAGTGAGTTATTATATTATTCTATATATGATGAAAGATGTATCCGGTTGATAAAAATTTAATTAAATAGTTTTTAATCATTTAATTAGTCATCAATGACGTTATTATAATTACAATAGACAAAATCAAATGAATAAAAACGTACTTAATGACATATATATATTGAGATTCTAAAGACCAAGTGTCTATAGTCTATGAGAAATGTGAAAAAACACGTGCATAAGCCATCTACATTATGCACTCTTTCATCTCTATTTATATATAAATATATAATGATTGATATACAATGAGACAGATAAATCAGACGATAATGCAATAAGCAATAATATTATGATTATAAAATAAGTTAGAATATTTTTATCATTTTTACTTTTGTATAAAATATTAAAAGACTATGTCGGCAGATAAAGATAAACAATCAAAAATTAAATTTGATCATGAATGGTATTATTGTTGTCTTCCATTAGTTGATACAAATATTAATATACATGATATAACAAATTCAAATAGCAACGATGATTATCAGTGGACTCCAATACAATTACCACATACTATTATTAATGATACTATCGATAATAAACAATATAATTGGTGGTATCGTAAACAATTCGAATGGAAAACGTGTCCTAATGATTCAGATTATCGATTTTACCTTTCATTTGAGTCACTTAATGATGAATCATCAGTAAATACTTTTACAGTTTGGTTGAATGAAACTGAAATATTTTCAAATTCATTTCATTTACCAAATATATCAATTGATTTAACTGAACAAATTATCTATAAAAATGATTCAGAAGAAAATAACAAAAAAAATACATTATTAGTATGTTGTAATAATGTTGCGCTTGCTCTACATGTTTTTCTAGTTTTACCATATGATATTCATTATGCAATTGAACAAAAAAATACGGAGGTTGATGATATTACATTACCTTGTAGGAAAAATCGTGTTCTCGATTATCTTGTTAATTTTAATGATATTACTGACACGGAAGAAAATATAGAAGTTGAGAAAAAGGAAAAAACTTATTTTAAGTTATCTCCGAAAGAACATGACATTTTCAATTATTTAGTGAGTTCTAATAATATTGATATTAATAATAATTCAAAACAATCAAATCTACCTGATATTGTTGTTAGTGAATATCATGATCAATCAAATAAAGAGAAGGTTGAAGAACTTCACGTACCTCGTCTAACTATTGTTATGCTTATTGTCGGGACCAGAGGTGATGTGCAACCCTTTATTGCGTAAGTTATTATTTAAATATAAAATATCTTTTATGATTTTAATTGACTGAACTTTTTCTAGTTTTGGACAAACACTTTGTGCAGCTGGTCATCGTGTTCGTTTAGCTACACATGAAAAATTTCGAAAATATGTTCGTGAACATGACTTAGAATTTTATCCTTTAGCTTCGAATCCAGAAGATTTAATGTCATTTATGGTTAAGAATGGCGGTATTGTTCCTTCCTTAAATAGTCTTATGCAAGGTGATTTGAAAAAAAAACGTGATGATGTTTCAAAAATTCTTCATTCTACATGGCTTGCATGTACAGAAAATGATGATGAAACATCAGCTCCATTTACAGCCGAAGTTATTATTGCTAATCCACCATCATTTGGTCATATACACTGTGCACAAAAATTACAAATTCCTTTACATATTATGTTTACAATGCCTTGGTCACCTACAACTGAATTTGCACATGCATTTTGTAAAATTGATCATTCGAAAGAACCAAAAGAAAAACTTAATCTAATATCATACGATCTTATAGAAACGCTTGTAAGTATACATAGAAATATTTGCTTATCAAAATTTGTTTTTTCAATCTAGACATGGTCTAGTTTGCGTGATCTTGTAAATGATTTTCGTCGAGACACATTAGGTCTTCCACCAGTACATAAACGTCAGGCTATACGTATGTTAATTGATGAACAAGTACCACATACTTATTGTTGGTCACCATCTCTTGTTCCTGCTCCACATGATTGGCCACACTATATTAATGTTTCCGGCTTTTTCTTTCTTAATAATAATAATGATACATTCAAACCATCAGATGATTTAGCTGCCTTTCTTGGTCTTGATAATGATAATGAAAATAAAGAAAAATTATCACCACCAATTTATATAGGTTTTGGTTCTGTTACAGGCAATAATTCAGATCATCTTCTTCAAGTTATATTGGATGCTTTAGAAGAAACAGGCTATCGTGCTATACTTTCTGGTTTTGAGGACAATGATGATGAACTGCCAGAGAATATTTTAAAAATTTCTGATGTTCCTCATGATTGGCTTTTTCAACATGGTAAGATTTTTAAGAAAACAGCATAGGTAAATTTTGAATTATTTTGTTTTTTAGTTTCTGCTGTATGTCATCATGGTGGTGCAGGTACTGTTGCAGCTGGACTTCGTGCTGGTAAACCAAATATTATTGTACCTTTTTTTGGTGATCAATTCTTCTGGGGTAGTGTTGTAGAAAAATGTGGTGCAGGTCCAACACCATTACCTGGAAAACGAATAACGGCTAAAAAATTAGCTGAAGCATTAACGGCTGCTCATGAACCAGCAGTACAATGTGCTGCTGAACGTATTAGTAAAGCTATATCTGGTGAAGATGGATGCGCTACGGCATTACGTATGTTTCACACTCATTTACCTCTTTCACGTATGCATAGTGATCTTGAATCAACATTTGTTGCGTGTTATCGTATTGATGAATATGATTTACAAATATCAAGACCAGTAGCTCAAGTACTTATAGCAACAGGTGCTTTAGATGAATCACAATTTAGTTCGCATTCTACTCGAGAATGGACATATATATATGATCATCGTATGCATGTGCCAACTGGTGGTATTGTCAAACATACACACAAAGCTCTTTCTCATATATTTGTTCATTCTGCTAGTGGTATGAGACGAGCTGTCAGTAGTGGTAATCTATTAACAGGAGTTGTTACTGGTGCCGCTGGTGTATGTAAAAATGTGGGTAAAGGTGTCGGTTCTCTGTCTGTTGGAGTCTTGTCCTTGTATGGTGAATTAACAGATGTACTTGATCGTGCTCCATCATTATATGATCCGTATAGGTAGGATTGTATTTTAATTTTCGAAGTTATTGTAATATTTATAATTAATTTTTAAATTAAGTGAATTAGATGCACATGAACGACCACGTGTGACTGATTTTAAATCTGGTGCTAGAGCAGCTGGTCAGTCAGTTGCATATGGCTGGAAAGATGGTGTCACAGGATTCGTTAGAAAACCACGTATAGGTTATCGTCGTCATGGAATATTAGGTGGTGCGACAGGACTATTCGTAGCTACAGTTAATGGTGTCGTAAAACCGACTTCAGGTTCACTCGCTTCAGTTACTTGGTTAAGTCGTGGTATGTATGCTAGTATGAAGAAGAAACGACGAAGCACTTCAACAGATGAAAAACAAACTCTTATTAATAAAATTTCCGTACAATCCTCATCTGATCGTGACGACGATGATGATGATGGTGATGATGTTCCAAAAAACATAAAATTTGCATCAGTCGTTTCTGGTTATTCTACTGAAATTTGCCAACATATCTTAGATGAATTTAATAAAATTAAAAAACGTTATGATGAAAATGATACTTCTTCACAAAATCAATCTGATAACAAACATTTTCCTAAACAAAAATGTAGACAAAGTCGAAGAGATTCAGATTCTGCACTCTAACTACAATACTAATAAATTGATTTTTTATGAACTATTTTTTTTTACTTATTCAAATAGAAGAAAAAATATGGCTCGTAACATACCTTCTTTTTCGAGACGAACAATTCAAGATAATAGCTGAATCGGTATGTGAAGGTTCGGAGCAACTATTAAAACAGTATTAGAGGAATTCGCACAACAATATACATTATCTGAATAATTCCATTGACGATTCACTTTTTCACTTGTTAATAAACTTAATGTATTATTTATTTGTGTATGAAGAATATATATAAACAAAAAACTATGTTAACGAAGAAATATAACTAATTGAAGAAGTAAAATATGAAATTGATTGAAGTTGCTTTTATTTTTTTTCTATACTTTCAAAAAAAACAACAAAAGACAAAGAAATTTGATTAAAATCAAATAATTTTAAGTTCATGCTCATATCGCTGGTCATGTGCTTTCGAGAAATTTGTTTTTAACTGTTGAATATCAAAATGTTGATTAGCGCTTAAACAAAGAGTTAACTTGAACTGACGTAGTGATAACAGATGACGAGCCAACACATTCGCCAACCACTGCGATTGCTTGAGATTATTTATCATATTGATATTCATTATGGATTGCTGAAGATAAAGATATTCAAGATTAGGAAGACATGCGAACAAACTATCGAAGGGCAGTTCATCGAAAGACAATTGATCAGTAGTAATAGTCAAGTGTAATCGTTGAAGTTTTTCGTATTGTTTTAAATCAGCCAAAGTGCCGGCTAACTTTGGTATTGTTATCTTGAGAAAATGTAAATTAGGACATGCAGCAAGAAACATATGAATACGAGAAAAATCTGAAGTAACATCTAAAAAGTGAATCGACGGTGTTTGTGTCCATGTATTAGTTAATGATGGTGGATGAGAAGCCTTGTGAATAAAAGATTTTAAACATGGAAAATCATTCGTAAATATTCTTTGATAGATCGAACGTGAAGCACCACCTTGGCCTTTTACTTTGACGGTTAAATGTTCTAAATTATTCAGTTGATTGATCACATGTTCGATTTTTTTCTGAAATGATTTAATGAAAATCACATGACGAATATTTGGAAATTGATGGAGATTATCAAGAAGACGATTGCGATCAATGATTAATGTATGAACTCGTAATGCAAATAAGTGATCATGACGAATTCTAGAACGTCCATTATAATGTATATAAATATACAGTCGATCGAGGGATTGTAGGAGAGCATTCAAACGCAAATTAAGTCCATAGAAAGCATAGTAAATATCACGAGCATCCAAATAATCAGATATTTCAATCAGAATTTCATTCGGTAATAATTCAAATCGAGAAAAATCCATATTTATATAAAAGAAATCAAAGAAAATAAAATTATTTATTCGGAATAATAAGTTGTTGTAGATAGATAAATTTGTAGGTTATGAATAACATACGTGCACACTGAAATTTCAAAAGACATCGTTATCCATACGTATTTCTTACTATAATCTTAACTTCTAAATATTAAATGAATAGTAAGATGTAGAAATAGAGGCCACTATTTCTCGGTATGTATCTATATGTACGTTATAATTATATTCGAGAAAGACATCTCTTTTCTCTTTCATATATCTATGAAATTTGTACTTTTTCTTCTCTCTCTCTTTCTATATAGCTGATTTTTGTTTCTGGTGTATCTTTTCTTTTTAAAATGTGTACCAAAATATGACACAATAAATATTCATGCTAAAAAAATTCATAAGTCAGACTGAGATTCTCGAACTTTCAGTCACAGAGTATTAATATCTACGACTATATGTCTATTTTTACTAGTTGAGAAATGTTATATACAGTTCACAGAAAAGAAAGAAAAATGACGTGACTATTTGTTTGTATTCTATCAGATTAGTTAGCGAGGTATTACTGGAACTTATCTTTTCGGAATTCTTTTTTTACGAGATTCATTCAACTATGATGTGTTTATTGCTTATCATGCTCTTTCAGCATTTCACACCTTATACTCATTCGCACTTTATATGTATCGAAAAACTACTGGAATAAATCTCAAAATGCCTACGAATCTATTTAAAAGTTCCAATAAACTCGAAAACATAAGCCCTGATAGTTGGTGGATTCGTCGAAAAAAATTAAATTCAATGAGAACAAACTGATTTTAAAATTTCTCCTTCGATCCGCGCTGCATTGAACTTTCAAAAAGCTCGACATAGCATGGTACATAGTCCGTGTTAAGGGAGAGTTTATTTAAATCACCACACCTTCAAGATTTCAGTTTTTTCACTTTATTTTATTGATAAAAAGAATCGAAGACTACACGAAGATGATATTCCGTTCACTTCATTTATTTTTGATCAGAATTGGAAAGAAATTGTTTTTTTCAAATATGCTATTCTCCATAGAAATAACAAATGTAAAAGAAGAAACGTGTTTTAATCAGTATCTGTGAAGAAACATAGTTTCTAATTTATTTATGAACAAAAATTTCCATCAACGTTTTCTTTAATAACAGAAGAAAAAGTAAAGAAAATCTTTTTCTCTTTTTCTTAAGTAATGGTTGATGGATAATAACTGAGGCGTATTTTTACGACAAAATGTGTTCAACAAAATCAAATAATATGAAACACATATCGAAGAAGATAAATACTTTCAATGCTCTAAAAGAAAGGCAATTCCATTGATTTGACTAAAAATGTTTTCAGTTCATATCATCTTTCTACTTTTTATTGCCAAGACAGTAAGAATACATCCATTACTTCTATATAAACAAATATCTTGATAGTTATACTATGAAAAAGTAAGCTAAAAGCAAGTAAATTGTTTGAGAAAGCAATCGGTAGCCAGTTGAATACTATATTTCTTCCTAAAGAAAACCATATGATGTAATTAAAAGTTAAAAAATATCACTGAAAAAAAAGAAAAGACTAGAATAGCATTTTCTGATTAAAACAACGACAAACAAATTTCGTCAACAAATACCAACAAAAGGAAAAACGTTAATTTGAGACAGTTAGGATATAATTATTAGCTTTCATTACAGTTAATGTGAACGTAAATGCTTATTTTAATACATCATAATTATTATCTTTATAGAGAAAAATCAGCTGCTTTCGTAAAACATAATAAACTATCGTGCATTGGTCAAACAGTTGTTCAATGTATATTTGAAACTTACAGGTGAATTGAACTATAGTAGTTTTAGATGTAGAACTAATATTTAGGTGATTTATTTAAAGGTTAAATAATATCATCGAAATTAGAGATTTGTACTGATAATGACAATACTTAACATGCAGAAAAAATTGAGAAAGTTCAATTAAGTTCAGTTTTCTGTTGCCAACACAAAGAATAAAACACATTTTTTGCTGCATTATATTAATTATTTTCTTTCTAAATTCAGTAATTTCTTTCAATCTTTTTTCCTCTGACGTGGCTGTTGACTCTCAGTACATTTTTCACACGTATTACTCATCAAAACGCACTTTCTTATAGGATACTCATCTGCTGCAGTAGCAGTTGAATTTTCTTTTTTCCTCTCTCTCTCGAGTATATAATATTGTGCTCTGAGTGCAAATTTGTGTTAGTGCTGGAATACAAAAGTGAAAAAGGTAATTAGAAGTAATAATACTACATTTTAACATCCATTTCCTCGTGAATTGTGTTACATCAATTTTCTTGTTTCCTGTTATCTCTAAGGTAAGTGTTTGTATCAACACAGATACGAAAACTAATCCTGACTCAAGAAAAGCAGTATAAATTTAATCATAGTGTATACTTGCTACACGATATTTTCTCATGTATTGTAGTATCTAGTCATATGACCAGACATGCACCAAATCCAAACTGTTTCGAACTTTGGGTATTAGATTTGGGTTTAGCTGAGGGTTTTGGTTTTCGGTTAAAGTTTGGGTGTTGAGTGTTGGCTTCATTTGAGAGATTGAGTATTGAGTCTGCGTTTGGATTAGATTTCAAAGTCTTCGATACCTATGTCGCAAGTATATCTAGACTGATACCCAAACTCATTTTCCAAACCTAAACTCATATACCAAAATGGTTTGAGCTTCGGCCATGCCTACTTATGAACGAGAGATATTAGCACCTTCTATAGTTACTACAGATTACTATGCTATTCAGATTGAAATATACATACTTTTTCTGCTATAAAACTTTTCTTTCAATTTGTGTAATTCATAGGAGACAAAAATAAACAAAACCCGGGGGCCGATTCAATAAAAACCTAGGCGCGTCTGACTCATTGAGTTTTGCGAAGCGGTTCGTCCGATCCAAAAACTAAATCTTACTAAAACCGGCCGGTCCAAACCCGTTCACTGCGTGGAGTGGCCTGTTTTGAGCTAACTAATTTGTTCGAACAGTTCGCTCGAAACGGACTGGTCGAGGATTGAGAGAGACCTATAGTTCGCCGCATTCTATGTTCCTACTGTAAGGAGATGCTCAGAGTCTGTAGATTCCTATTCTTAAAAAAATAGGAATACCTAAAGTCTCTCTCAGTACTCGATTGTTTCAAGTGGGTTCGTGAGCTTGAGATTATGTACTGTTACTGTCGAACCTCATAGATTGCAAATACGCATATAAGGGAAAAAAGAAATGTTAATCATTCTACTTGAGAAATCACTGTATGCTAAATATATGCCATGTGTTGTTAAGACGACATTTCATTGATAATTCAATTGTAGAAACGTGAGATGGAAAGAAGAGATAACCTACGCCGTTATCATCCTCTTCGACGATTTCTTATTGAGTTGAATCTTTTCGAAACGGATATAAACGATGAACAAACGATCAGCATTCAACGATGGTCTACTCGCGTTTATATTATGTTCCTCTTTTCTGCAATGTCCGTTTTGCTTGTCTACAATGCATCAGCTGTTAAAATACAACAAATCGAAGTGCGAAGCCCGTCTCTCGAAACATATTTGGAATTGCAAAATACCTACGACACGAACGTCAAATGTCCATGCACTGAAATATCTGTTTCATACCGTTCATTTGCCGAAATAATTCCATTTTACCATGAAATATGTTCCAGTACTTTCATTTCACAAAGCTGGATCGATATGCTCTTCAATCATCAGACGTTCATGCAATATGTATTAGATTTTCGTGCAACAGCTAGTAATCAATTTCAGGTTCTACGAGAACTCTGTCAATTCTCACAAACGTCTATCGCTACTGACATTGAGGGATTCTACGATGATGAAATTATCTCAGCCTATTTACTGAGTGAATCTTTATTAAATGCTGAAATGATATCCATTACTACAGCCTTTCGAAAGAGTAGTGTCGCGAATTTCCTTCGTTCTCTTTCGTTTATACGTAGGTATGTGATGGGAAATCAATTTATGACTGGAATTCAAACCGCTTACATGTCGCTACTTTACTCAGAGGACGGACTAAACTGGTATGGAACGCAGTATACAACTATATTCGAACAACACGGAATTATTGACGATTGTCAGTGCTCTGTAAATGCCAGCTGTAATATGTGGTCTGCCTTCTACAATTATACGGATACTGACACGAGTGGGCAATTTAATTGGTCAACATCCACTGTAACTCTCCAAGTTGCAAACTGGTTCGCCGGTTGTTGGCCCTTGGAATCACTCCTTCTTTCGTCACTCGACAACAGTTTCTTGAATAATCAAAGTGAACTCGATGTCATAGCAGCATATTTCAATTGGTCGTCAAATTCGACGCATACCGCTCTGAACACACAGAAAGCAACAAATCAAAGCGTCATGTTCAATGATATTCTTGAGACTTTATTCATAGAGAATATCTCAACAGAACTCAACTATTCACTTTATTTTGCTCAATGTCGTCCAAAGTCGTGTTTATACTCAATCAATCAACACTCGAGCTTTTTATACATATTTACAGCTCTTCTTGGACTGTATGGAGGTCTATCGGTTGTTCTTCGATTACTGACTCCATATGTGGTCGGCTTCATAGTTCGATATCTGACTAAAACACCGCCTCAGCATCCTTCTATTCATATCGGTAAGTTTAAATTGAGATTATGCGTATAAAACTTTCTATTTATATAGAGACAACAACGCAGACATGGAAACAACGAGCACAGACACTGGCAAAACCAATATGGAATTCTCTTGTTAATCTCAATCTGTTCAAATCATCACCTCGACAACAACCATCGGATATCAGACAACAACTGTGGACAACACGAATCTATATTACACTACTCATTCTTGCTCTTATCATTTTAACACTTTATGGGATGTTGAGCTTCGAAACAAAATTGATACAAGTGAACAAACCTTCATTTAGTACTGTACAACAATTACAATCTAAGTCTCAGATCAACTTAATTTCTTCTCTACAATGCCCATGTACACAATTAACGGTATCTTATGGTCAATTTATTCAATTTCACCCATTCTATCATCAAATATGCTCGAGTGATTTCATATCAGAGCGTTGGATAGATGCTTTCGATGATATAACTTCTGACTTCCTGCAACAGAATGTGTTCGTCTTGGCCTATGTTGATTTTTTATTCTCTCAAACGCTATTTGTGCTTCTGAAAGGTCTGTGCAGTTTTTCTAACGAAACAATTGCTAATGCATTGCAGACATTTGAACAAAACCAATTAGTCGATACTCAATTGCTTACAGTGGATGAATTTACAAATCAAATTTCCTCTGTTATCAACCAATTTGAACTGGAAACAAAAAACACCTTTTTACACTTTCTTCAACTTCTGCGTAATATTACACATGTCAACCAAATTCTATCTGGCACAGGAAGTAATTATATTATTGATATTGCCAGTCCACCTAACTATACTACCTCTTTGTCTATCGCGACTTACTATGATGATAATTCATCCGATATATGTTCGTGTGCAAATGATTCAAGCTGTAAAATGAATTGGGGCTTATTCACTGGAAATCCAGCAGTTATCCAAGTATATACTATACCTGAGTTCTATTATGCGTGTCAGCCAGTTGAATCACTTTTACAATCAACACTTAAATGTTTCTACGACGATCAAGATTGTTTGAGCATTATTATCAACTTTTATAATGTATCATCCTTTAACAACTTTACTCGGCTCAATTCTTCTTCGCATGCAAGTCGTTTTATGAGAAATAGTACAATTGGTTCTCTACTTTCAGAAATGTTTATTGAATCTTGGTCTGAATCTACAAACTATTCATCCTATTTTGCCCAATGTCAACCATCGTCATGTTCTTATACGATTTCACAACGCAATAGTTTACTCGAAATATTAACAACACTTGTCGGTCTGATCGGTGGACTATCTGTCTCTCTGCGCATTCTTGTCCCATTTCTAGTCATGGCATGTATTGGAGTTATTCAGCGCTTGTTTTCACAACGTCAGCGAACACTGACAGAAGCGAGTAAGAATATATTTTATTTCTATTTAGAACATTTTTAAAGAAATAACTTTTAGCTTCTCCTTTGTCACATGTTGTGAGAGTCGGTACTAAGATTAGAGATTGGTTTAAAAAAGTGAATGTATTCGAAGATACAAATCGTACAATCACTATTCAACAACAATGTGTAGCAACACGTGTCTATTTACTTCTTCTCGTCATATCATTATTCATTGTCGTTCTCTACACTTCGCTGATCTATTATTTGAATACATTCACAATAACAAAACCATCTCTTGAACAATATCAACAGTTACAACAACGCTACGGATCAGAGGCCGTTAGTTGTCCATGTTCTCGACCGTCTATTACGCATTCATCATTTATTACATTGCAATGTGAATTTCATCCAGTGTGCACCAGTCCTTTCACCTCTGACTTATATTTACAAGAATTGTTTCAATTATACAATGATTCGGATTCGACATATGCAACAACAAACGCATTCACTCTTCAAGGCACTATTTTTAGTTATTTTCAAGCTCTTGCTGCCTTGTGTAATTTGGTAAATGATTTTGTCAACGATGCTAAACAACAATATCTTGTTGCCTCCATCATCTCCACCCTCATGATTGACTTTGATCTATTCGAGAAAGACACAAATGCGTCACTCATTGAATTTCAATCAACACTACCGAATTCATTTTTAAATTCGCTTCAAATAATACGTGGTCTAACGCAAGGTAATGGATTCGTCTCCGCGTATTCAACAAACTGGTATTATGTTACCAAGAATATTAATGAAGGGTCTATGTTGTATCTCAAACCACAATATTATGGCAGTGACATGTGTAATTGTGCTACATCGTCAACATGTACTCAATCGTCGACACCTTACATTAAAGGTTATCTTGTTGGTTGTACTCCACTTGAATCACTCCTTCAAAGTACACTCGAATGTCTCTATGAAGAGTCTTGCATTGATCTACTCACTACCTATTTGAATATGTCTTTATCCAACTATCTTGTACCGTTGAACAAAAGCGAAACTCGTTTTTCTTCAAATGGTACCGTTAACTCTATTGTTCAAGAAATGTTTGTCGAAACGTGTTCATCAAATGTCTCATATAATCAATTTTTCGAAGAATGTAAACCCGATTATTGTTCAGTGACAATACTCGAACCAGGTAGTTTTATCATTGTTATCACGACGATTTTGGGTCTTTATGGTGGATTGACAACTTTTCTCAAACTTGTCGTGCCCTTTCTTGTCTTTTCAACTTACAAATTAATCAGAAAATATAAGCAAAGAGCACAAGTGGGAGTCCAACAGGTAAACGTGTATTTATAAAGTTGTTGGGCTCGATAGAATAAAGAGTCTCGATATAAGAGTAGCTTGGGAGTACGATCAGAGGGATACCAAGATAATTCTATTTTCTATACTTACCGACACAATGTAACTGATGCTTATTCTTTAGATTCCAGTGACTTCTTTGGATAATAACACGATATTGGTTGGCAACACCGATCATACTGTACATCTTTTCATTAAATCCAACCAACATTTACATCTCAATCCAAACTTTCTGGACTCAACTAATGTTTCCAGTGATGCTATTGCCGTAGGACTAGTGTCCACGGCTCCACCTATTTCGTATGTCTCTCTTCTTTAAATTTCATTTATAGTTTAGAGTTGTTTTTCTTAGAACAAGTTTCCTTCCATCAAGACAACGCTATCTCAAAATCATTGTTAGATTTATACTGTTTACAATTGTAGTAGTCGCCATCATTATTCCATCTGTTTATCTTACTCGACACAAACAGGAAGAGGATCAATCTGCACTAACAGGTGAGATCTTCTTTATTATTACTTTTCTGATATTTAAGTTCATTTACGCTTCTTCTCAGAACAAGGAGTCTAAAAATCAAAGACAAAACCGATTTAGATGCTGGATGCAAAAGTTGATTAGATCAGCTTTTCTAAGTCTAATAGTAAAAAAAAGTTAACGAAAGATTGTAAATCACTCGAAAATTTGGTATCATTCTATATAATATGAAAATCATTGAGAATTTCTGTTGCTAATCATATTCGTAGCGTCTAAATGCTCTTGTATGTATCATATCTAATCTTTGTCAAACATATTTTATTTCTTAGTTCCTTCAACAAGCACAAGCACAAGCACAACAACGAGTGCCATCACAAGTATCACTACCACCAAAATAATCACTACTAGCAGAAACACGACAACAAGTACAAGTGCAAATACGACAAGTAGCACGATATTTTAGCCATTAACAGTTTCTACTCCAGCGGGTTCGTATATCAAGACTATGGAATGTAGTTATCACTTATAGATCACATCCTCATCCCCAAAAGATAACTTTAGAGATCTTCGAATGATAACGAACGATTTAAAAACAAACGTTATTATAAGTCGCTTTGATAAAAAAATAATTAGTTATTTTTAAAAGTTGAGTCATTAATGCATAGTAGACTAAGAATTCGTATATATCATCAGTACATGTTGATGATGTACGAAGTTGAAGAAAATCTTCTTTTGTTTAATCTCTATTTTATTGATTTCTTCTATTAGTTGTATCCTGTACAAATTTGACCTTCGCAGCAACAGCTTCGTATCCAGTTGGAGCCAAACCTCAGGCGACTGCTATTGGTGATTTCAATGGTGATGGAATACTAGATCTTGTCATTGTCAACAATGATGATAACACTGTGAGCGTGCTCCTTGGAGTCGGGAGTGGGCTGTTCGGATCACAAACAACATTTCCAACTGGTCTCATACCAGTATCGGCCGCTGTCGGTGATTTTAATGGTGATGGACGGCTAGATCTTGCCGTTGTCAACTATGGTGATAACACCATGAGTGTGTTACTTGGAACTGGTAGTGGAAGTTTTGGACCACAAATAATTTATTCAACTGGTTTTTACCCGTGCTGGATCGTTGTCAGAGACTTGAATGGTGATGGCCGATTAGATCTTGTTGTTGCTAACAGCTATTCAAGCAATGTGGGTGTATTTATTGGGATTGGTAATGGGTTTTTTGGGCCACAAACAACATACTCTACCATCGCCATGCCGATCTCCATTGCTATCAACGATTTCAATGGTGATGCTTATCTAGATCTCGTCGTTATCTCCTCGTATTGGCCCACCATTAGTGTGCTACTTGGGACCGGTACTGGGACTTTCCAATTACAAACAACGTTTTCAACTAATTCTGGATCGTACGTGATCGCTACCGGTGATTTTAACAGCGATGACCAAGTAGATATTGTCGTCGGTAACGGCTACCCCTGGCTGCCCAATTTAGGTGTACTTCTTGGCAACGGTGATGGGTCCTTTGGACTATCAACTACGTTTTCTGTAGGCTTTGATTCAGTGCTCGATGGAGCCGCTATTGGTGATCTCAATGGTGATGGTCGATTAGATCTTGTCGTCTCCAGTTCTTACACCTTGGCAGACAATATTCGTGTGCTCCTTGGAACCGGTAATGGGTCTTTTGTATTACAAACCCCACTTGCAACTGAATCTAATTCTGCACCGTATGGAATCGCTATCAGTGATTTAAATAACGATGGTCGACTAGATCTTGCTTTTTGCGATTCGACCGCAGAGAACGTTTTGAGCATTTTTCTCAATACATGTACATGAGAGAGATATCTTAATTCGCATTTTTTTGTTGTTGTTGCTTGATGTTCTAATTTCGCGCTTAATGCTTTCAATATCTTGTATAATTGCTTTTTATTATTCACTTGCTCATTATTTCAAAAATACAATACATTTATCTTAACATGAATTATTCTTGTATTTTGTAGATAAAACTGAATATTGGCTAGACACCGGCAGAGTAGAACAAGGTGATGAAATCAAGAGAACGAAAAACAGTGATATTTATGAAATATCAAGTAATAAATAATGATAGAACTTGCTGAAAAAAATTAACCTAAATCTAATAAAGAAAGAGATGCACATAGAATTAATCGATATTTCAAAGCAATATCAAACATCAATAAGAGAAAAAGATATGAAATACTGGTTAATTTCTATATAACTGACAGAGTGTGGGTGCCGATTACATCAAGACATGAATATCGCCCACAACCACACCTTCAAGATGTTGACGTCTATTAACCATAGACACAAGGATAGATATATTTCTTTTTCTTATATGAGATAGAAGACCGAGGCCTATTTCTATTATGTCAACAGTAAGAATCAAGGCTTATCTAAAAATAAGGTATCGTGAATATGAAGGGATATAGTCTATTGGCACATCAATATTTATTTTATTTTTTTGTTGTTTTCATCTCAATTGTAAAGAAGAAGAAAATGATACTATTATATTAGTAAATATTCTTTGTTTTTCTTCTTGTTCTATTTTTGCATCTCTACTTATTAAAGAATTCTGTGATAAGTATATTTTCAACTTAAATCAATCTCGATTTATTAGAAAGATCTCCAAAGTGTTATATGAGCTCGTTTCTAATTTAAAAATGTGGAGATGAATGTATAGATGATAATCTTCTACATTTGTTCGTAGAAGATCACACGCTATATTTAGAGCAAGGAATGGCTATCGCTAGGAAATATCCCGACAGGTAAATAAAGAAAACGAGATGCGAAAACTCCTATCATAAACAATAATATAAAAGGAGAGACCCATAAAAAAGAATGAAAGAGAAAAATACAATGAGCAGCAAAGGAAAAAAACAACAAATGCATGAAAAGTCATATGAGAGATGACATATACATATGTAATCGCAGAACGAAAGAAGATATACATATGATGAGACGAAACAAAAGATGATAACACCATCAAATAAAAAAATAAAATTTACTCCAACTTCTTCATTTCCTTTTCTAAAAAAATAAAAAAATTGAAATATAAATAATCATTTATTAAATCTCACTGAAATCTTCTTTGAATTCTTGATAAAATTCGACAGTTGTCACGAGGAGCTTATCTATTTTTACGATGTCCTGATCGACCAATAACAAGTCGTTGTTGAGGATACATAATTGATCAGCAACTTCGCACTCGACAATTTTTAATTCGAATTATTGCTTAAGTACTTCCATTTGCTTTAGTTTCTGTAATTCTTTAAACAATAGATTCAATGTCGGCTCCATCTACATAATAGAAGTTTTTATGTTGTAAATTTAGTGTTTTTTCTTAGCTGCTTAAATAAATTCATAAAAATGGAACTACCTTCGCTTTTTGCCATTTAACCTAGATCGAACAATCTGGCACGGAAACGGTCGGTTCCGTGGTAATCTGGAGATTTCATGGAAGCAATATTTCAGTTGAATAGATTCGGTGGCCGGATTTATATGGCTTAGGTGGGAACCGACAGGAACATGTCAAAATCGGCAGCCAGATACGGTTACCTCACTTTTCCATCGGATTCTTGGTATTTTGCGGGTGGATTTCGCCCGAAAATGGCGAGTTTCCTCAATGATTTCGCCAGAAACTCATGGAATCCTGCTTCAGGAACTATCTTCCTGGGTAAAGGAATTCATTCCAAGTTTTTGATTTGGGTATCTAAAAAATGAAAGAAGTAAAATAGAAATAGTAGTTTTTTGGATCTTACTGGAATCTTTGAATTTAAGATAAAATTCGAAAGTTGTCACGAGGAGCTGATCAATTTTTAATATATCTTGATCTATCGATAGCAAATCTTTGTTCAAGATACATAATTGATCACTATTATTGCATTCCATAAGTTTTAATTCAGTTTGCTTTTTCAAAAATTGTAATTGTTTCTTTTTATTCAGTTCACTGAATAATAAATCCAATCTTGGCTCCATCTACAAACAGAAGCTTTCATATTGTAAATTTAGTGTGTTTTTCTTACCTGCATATAAACAAGGTTCAAAACTGTAATAACTTCACGATGACGATCTACCATTCAAGAAGAAACAAAATTTTATTTATTGATAACTGGCTAATTTTAAAACAAGTAAAGTTAAAAATTTAATGTAGTTTACTACGCAGTTAAATTATTGCGTAATACTATTATATTCGTCTCTGACGTTGACAATACTAGTCGGATCATGTGGACCGTCATCGAAGATGATCGGATCATCGTCGTCACCGTCGATGACGATTGAGTCATCATTTTCATTACACATAATATTAGGAAAAGCGATAATAAAGTTTGAGAATTCGTTGGGTTCCATTTCGTCTAATAACGACCATTCATTATTTTCATTCAAATATTCATCGAGTAAGTTGGGTGTGGCTGTTGATATTTTTTGAACTAAAATTCATCAATAGAAAAGTATCTATCTTTAATAATAAAAATAAATTAAGTTGGAAAAAGTGTAAGAGATACTGGATATTCAACTTACTTTACACGAGCGTTTGTATTGTTGAATGTGTTCGAAAAGTTTATCTATAGTCTCTATGACCTATAGCAGAAGAACAATTATAAGCTAGTATTGTTTTTTTCCTTACATGACTGTAGTTGATTTGAATTGCAGTTAATAAATCATGCTGCGACGACATTTTCAAATATTATAAGCAGTAATTATAATCTAAAATGAAAAATTTAGTTTAAAAAAACATTTAATTCTAATATAGGTTTTCAGTTAATATATGTGTATCTAAATAAGTGATTTATCATGTGAGTGTGGGTGTGGA
>CAJNOI010000540.1:0-39267 GCA_905250115.1 Adineta steineri
AATTTTCCGATGTCCACTGGAATGGACATACGGCTTTTAAGGGTTAAAGTGAGTCCTGACAAAGCAGATTATTTAACAGAATCAAATAAAAACAAATATCAAACTAATCATGACTTATTCATTGACGTCTATCATTTGTTGACGATGATAGTTGATATCTTATTTTTAGTTAAAACACGTCCGATCATCAAGGTAGATTTTGATCAATTCTCTTTTCTCTTTTCTCTTTATCACGTTCTTCTTTACTAAAATCAAAGATTTTCTATAAAATTCAAAAGAAAAAGAAAAGGATCATATTGAATTTAAATTCCATTCTGTGTTTTCGAATTTCAAAAAGAATGAAATCCAATGAAAAATATAAACTTAAATCATCAGTTTTGTTCATTAATTTAATCTAAAATCAATTTTCTATTTTACCTACGACAAAACTTTCTCTAGAACACTATTTTTTCTCTTTGTGTGTTATCTTCGAAGAAGTAAATGAGAGAGAAAGAGAGATATATAACTAGACAGCAAAACTACAATAACTGTCATTTTGTTTTCATCGAAGACAAAGTATAGGAGAAGAAGAAGATTATTCTATTAGTTAACTAATTTATCAAAAAAGCTCTTGTTGAATAATGTTGAATAACTACATATTTATCATTATTCTTCTGTTCATTCTCGACAATGAAACATCAGGTAAATACTTTTATTTATCACATACTGAAGATCAGCTATTGAGCAAAATAATGATTGATAGCGTTGTAAATATCTGAGTTTCTATCGATTGATAGTTTCAAAAAGATTGAAAACTTGACCATTACTGGAATCTTCTCTCGATATCGAACTCATTTTCATTGAATAAATAAAAATAATTATTTGATTATTTTTTTTGTCTTCAATTATAATCAAATCTTTCCAAGGATTGAACATAACTATTTTTCTTTACTAACAAAAGAATCAACAAATAAAATTGATCTTTTTCGATAAATTCAGTCTTCTATAAGTTGATATTTACAAATCATCTGAAAAAATAGAACAATAA
The DNA here is from genome assembly GCA_905250115.1 of Adineta steineri. NCBI lineage: Eukaryota > Metazoa > Rotifera > Eurotatoria > Adinetida > Adinetidae > Adineta > Adineta steineri. The sequence continues at coordinate 1,028 of CAJNOI010000540.1, forward strand.
CCGTAGAACTCTTTTCAAAATTAATCTCAATGAATTTTTTCACGGAAAAAGATAAACTAACAATTTCATTTTGTTTATAGTTCTTCTATAATATTCTTTCTATTTTTCTCGTTCTAGCTCTTTCATTCAATCAACCAAAGTTTTCTCCAACTGCCACTTGGAATTCCAATGGAATTACTATTGCTAATCGATCGATTATTGGTCGCGAACCTTTCCCTATTTTTGTGAGCATAAACAACACCATCTATGCTACTAATCCAGAAAATAACACAATTTTAATATGGCATGAAGAGAGTTTCAATCTAGCAAAGATCATTTTCGGTAATCTTACAGCACCCACTTCTCTCTTCGTTACATCAAATGGTGATATTTATATTAATGATGGATTATGGCATGGTCGAGTGCAGAAATGGATAGCAGAAACAAGCTCCTTTGTCACAGTAATGAATGTCAAATCAGGATGTCATGGTTTGTTTGTTGATATCAATGATACTCTTTATTGTTCGATGAAACATTCTCATCAAGTAGTGAAAAGATCATTAAATGATTCTGTGATGAATTCAAATCGTGTTGCTGCTGGAACAGGTAATTTTGGATCAGCCTCGAATGAACTCAGAAGCCCTCTTGGAATTTTTATCGATATAAATTTGAATTTATATATGGCTGATTATGAAAATCATCGAGTTCAGTTATTCCAGTCAGAAGAATCAAATGGCATCACAGTAGCTGGAAGTAAATCACTAAATCCAACAATTAAACTTAACTGTCCAAGTGGAATTATATTAGATGCTGAGAAATATTTATTCATTGTGGATACTGGCAATAATCGCATTGTTGGTTCGGGCTTGTATGGTTTTCGATGTTTAGTTGGGTGTTATGGACGAGGTTCACAATCCAATCAGTTGGATAATCCAGTTAGTTTGAGTTTCGATCATTCCGGAAACATGTTTGTTACTGATCTAGTAAACTCTCGAATTCAAAAATTTTTATTGATGAAAGATTCTTTTGGTAAGTCGAAGAAAAGTGAAATGAAATAAAGAGATATGAATAGATAAGTAACAGAAGTTGATAAAGACATTTCAATATAAAAAACAAAAGAAAACAAAAATGGTTGAGAAAGATTAATTAGACAAACGTGTAAAAGAATGTATCTAAGGAAATGAAATGCTCAAATCAGATGAAGTCATATGTCAATCGTCTAAGACAGACAATCTCCGCCTTTTTTTTCAGACCAAAGAACAGAGAAAGAAAAAGTTGTGTCCTTAATGGAGTGATAGAAAAGGCTTTGATATTTCATTTTATATATCTCAAAAAATATTTCATCAATAAAACAGTTTTTATCGAAAAACAATCTCTTCATATCTTTGTCGCTGTAGTTTTAATATAAATTTTTCTATGATTTCGCTTCATATTTCGATATGTTTTATTCAAGAAAAATAGGATAGATAAAATGTAACAATTCTAACATCTAAGTTTCCTTCTTTTTTTTGTGCAAAATGAATTTAGTGATTGTTTCTCTTTGAGAGAGATAAACTTCAATATCAAGTATTATAAAAAATGAATTTTCTTATAAAGAAATATTTGGTTGATGATTTATTCTTTGAATATTTATCATAATAACGGGTGCGCCATAATACATGGGCCTTTCAGTATCTTCGCAATATTTCTCTCAAATTTTGACATACATACTTGAATTTTTTTCAAAAGATAGCTCGCGAAATTCTCTACAAAAAACTTATGGAAAGAGCTCTTCAAACGAGTAACTATGAAATTATATCCGAACGATGCTTCAATGGTCTAAAATGGACTACTTTCAAAGCACTGCTGTTCATATTAACGAATTGGCGTCGCTTTTTTAAGCACAAACAAAGAGAGTGAATAAGCCATTCTGTAACCCATAAAAAGCTCTATTAGTTGAGAGAATAGGCTTTTTGATATACTGTAAATTTACCTGAACAAAACCTTTTCTCCAATTCGCTCTATTCGCGCCCTGGGAATCTTTCATTGAGATGCATCGCAGTTTTATCTTCGTTATGTTTAACGGAAAATCATAACGTGTTCAGGTTTATTAGGAAGTAGAAGAAAAACGTTTTCTCTATCATTTTGATAAAGACAGAATGCTGAAAAGTCTTTTTTTCTGCAACGCATGACGTGTATAACGGGAACTATCGATGATTTTGACTTCTTTTCGAAAAAGATGGAGCCCTGAGACGCCACAATCCTGTCAGAATATCCTCTTTTGAGCTCTGTTAGGAAGAGTGCATCTGAAAACACAGGAAACTTCATTCAGAGTTCGGTCTCATATCTATTTTGCTAAAAAAATGAAATAATTGATTTTATAAAAATATGGCTTTGAAAGTAGTCCATTTTAGACCATTGAAGCATCGTTCGGATATAATTTCATAGTTACTCGTTTGAAGAGCTCTTTCCATAAGTTTTTTGTAGAGAATTTCGCGAGCTATCTTTTGAAAAAAATTCAAGTATGTATGTCAAAATTTGAGAGAAATATTGCGAAGATACTGAGTGGTCCATTTATTATGGCACACACCCGGTAGAAATCAATGATTTCATTTCGTTTACAGTTCTTCTCTAATGTTCTAATTTTCTTGTTTTTAGCTCTTTCATTCAATCAACCAAAGTTTTGTTCAAAAGCCAAGTGGTTTTCCAATGGAACTATCTTTGCTAATCGATCAATTGTTGGTGAAGATCCTAGCGCCATTTTTGCGAGTACAAACAACACAATTTATATTGCTAATCGAGAGAATAACACAATTCTAATATGGCATGAAGAGAGTGTCAATCCAACAAAGATCATTCACGGTAATTTTACAGCACCCACTTCTCTCTTCGTTACACCAAATGATGATATTTATATTGATGATGGTGAGAAGAATGGTCAAGTGCAGAAATGGGCAACAAAAACAAATACCTTTACCACGGTGATGAATGTCAACTCATCATGTAATGGTTTGTTTGTCGATATCAATGATACTCTTTACTGTTCGATGTCTGATCATCATCAAGTAGTGAAAAGATCATTACGTGATTCTGTGATAGCTTCAAATCGTGTTGCTGCTGGAACAGGTAGTACAGGGGCAGGCTTGAATCAACTCAATGGTCCTCGTGGAATTTTCGTGGATGTGAATTTGGACTTATATGTGGCAGATTGTTATAATAGTCGAGTTCAGTTGTTCCAGTCAGGACAGTCAAATGGCATCGTAGTAGCTGGAGGTGGATCATGGCCTCCAACAATTACACTTTTTTGTCCCAGTGGAATTATATTAGATGCTGAGAAATATTTATTCATTGTGGATTACAACAATCATCGAATTATTGGTTCAGGCTTGAATGGTTTTCGATGTTTAGTTGGATGTTATGCAAAGGACCCAGAATCCAATCAATTGAACTATCCATCTAGTTTTGGTTTTGATCGCTCTGGAAACATGCTTGTTACTGATTTATTTAATGATCGAATTCAACAATTTAATTTTGTAAAAAAATCTTGTGGTAGGTTGGAATATAATCGAATGAGAGGATGCGATGTGAATATTGATAGTGAAAAGTTGTATAGTGTTTGTTAGAAAAAACCGAAGTTCGAATCAAAAGTAAAAACTGTGCATGGAGCTTTTCTGATCCAAAAATTAAAACTGTGTAAATGAAATATAATTGATTAATTTAAGAATTTCAATATAAATTAAGGAAGTTTATTTCAGATAAGAAATTTCAACTGACTAAAAATATTCTTTATTCAAACATTTTCACCTTCATGTGAAGATAACTATCTTATCAGAAGAAAACGTCAAAGATATTGATTGTTTTTAAAAGAATAACACACAGAACTTCTTAGATGTTACTTAGAAACAATCTGATCGACATACACAACATTATCTTTTATTTGATTGATTGATTGGGAAATAATCCTTAGTTAAATTCGATGATTCAGAAGTTTCTCTCTCTCGTTTCACTGATCAGATTTTGTTTCGAATTTTTAAATTTCGTATAAAAGTCAAACATTGTACTGTACATGTCGCTCAACGAATTTAAGTAGATTCTTTTCGACACTGTTCGACCTACATGATATTTTCTCTTTTCAAAACATCGAAAAATAAGCAATATTGCAGAATAAATTCAATTCATTTCAAATACTTTGTGGTTAAAAAACAGTTTTTTAACTTTTTGAACACAAGTTATCAGTTCAATAGGTTAGGGACGCACATTCAAAGTAAGCAGAAAGTCATATTAAAGAAGACTTGCATCTTTGTGTACTCACGATACACTTAAACTGATTTTATTGCTTATGTAGCCAATACTTTATCGGTTCTCCAAAATACATATTCATCATCATTGACTAAGAACAATCAAATATATTACCGAGAGTGTGACAAACAGAATTTGTATTATGAATCCATTCAAGTGAAGGTGATCGAAACTGGTTACTACACTTTTCGTAGTAGTGGTAACATCGATTCATATGGATCTATTTACAAAAACAAGTTTAATCCACTTGATCCATCCGATAACTTACTTAAAACAGATGACGATGATGGTTCCGATATTCAGTTCAAACTTGATGTTCATCTTGATGCTCACATGTTATATGTATTGGTTATGACAACATATGAATCAAAAGAAACTGGAGAATTTTCGATCATTGTGGCGGGTAAAAAGAAAGTTATTCTCGAGCGTCTTAGTAAGTATATAGATACTTGTGTTATATATTAAATAATTCGTACGAAATACACAGTATATCTTCTAAATTCAATTCCATCTTTTATTCTACACTTAGAGAATGTATTGAATTCTTACTATCTGATATTAAGGCGTTTTCTAGCAGGATATCCACTCTTGTATTTTGCTATCACTGTCTTTGTAGATGGATACTGTTTAGTTTTCACATATAATAAATGAAAAATGCTCTAAAAAGATTTATCGATGAGATTTTTAGAAACATTCAAGAGTCAGCTACTAGAACCTAAAAAGTATCTTGCTATAACTCGACACTCTTAGATTTCTGTAGTATATTGATTGAAGAGTACTCACTTGGAGGACGTGGGCTTGCTACATTTCTTATTCTCTATTTGTGAAATTAAATGCTTTCAGAAAATCTTAAAGATTTCGCTTCCGTCAATCCAAGATTATAGTTTCATGGACGGATAGTTATCTAACTATTTCTGTTTTTTGATTAATCAATAAATACTTTCTAAACGGAATATGGAAGACAGAAATTTGTAATAGTATCGAAATTCTATAAATTATTTGATTTTTTTAATTGAACAGGTACTCCAGTAAATATTCAATTAGTGTATTCGTCAAAATTAACTGATGATAATCCAAGATATTATCGTGATTGTCAAGTACCGCAATGTCATTATGAAACATTACAAATTCATGTCAATACAACGGGTTTGTATGTTCTTTGGAGTAAAAGTAATATTAATACATATGGATATATCTACAAAAATGATTTCAATCCTCTAAAACCATCTGAAAATTTACTCCTGTCACATGATGGTGAATGTAATGATGGACACTTCAAATTAATCATCGATCTCACGATCAACACTCGATACATATTAGTTGTGACAACACAAAAACCTAAGATAATTGGGGACTTTTCTGTTTTTATTTCTGGACCAGCCAATGTCAGTCTTAGTCCTTTTAGTAAGTATTCGGATGATTTTTTCTATAACAAATATATAATGGCATAAAAAATGGGAAAAGAGGATTTCTTGTACATTTTTTTATTAGTGAGCAATTGTTATCTTAGGTTTTGAAAAAGATCTATCGAGTTATTGAATTAAATAGTTTTCAAAATCTGTGAGTCGATTAATCTGTTAAAAAAAGACATCTGCTTGGCGTCAATTGTAAAGAGATTTTCCATATGTTTGATGTTCATACTTACAGCCTTTCAAATCTTTACGGATGTGAAGTTTTCGAAGACTCAAAATCTTACAAAAGTAAAACTTTCTTCCATAATTTTTTCTATTTCTCGAAATCAGTAGTGAAAGATGTAGATATTTCAATACACTGGAAAACCTTTTCATGTGAGAAAAAATCAGACTGCCGAAACTAAATTTCTTCATTACTCTCTTACCAAAATATATTCAATATTTTAGGTCCAGAACTAAGTAGTTGTGTCATCGGTGATCAGTGTAACTTTTATCTCAAAGGAATTGGTTTGACTCTTGATGATATTTTACGCGATGAACTTATACCGAACACAGTGTTGAATAATCAATCATTTTCGATTAAATTAAGTGCAGGCTTAACAATAATTATGTTTGTTGCAGGATTAATCAATAGTATTCTTTCTTTTATTACATTTCAACATAAAGATTCTCAACAGGTTGGATGTGGAATGTATCTATTGGCATCATCGATTACTTCTCTTTTGGCAATTAGTATGTTCATAATTAAGTTTTGGTTTGTTGTTCTTACTCATATCAATGCGTCCACTAGTCTCTCTATTCTTCGTGGAGGATGTTCATCTATTGAACCAATTCTAAAACTTTTTCTCTACTTAGATGGTTGGCTTAATGCTTGTGTAGCAGTTGAACGAGCAGTACTTATTTTTAAAGGAGTAAAATTTGATAAAAAAAAGAGCAAATCTATTGCTCGACGAACAATTATTATTTTACCATTCTGTATTTTTGGTACTCTTATTCACGAGTTTGTATATCGTCAACTGTTCGTCTATGAAACAGGACTGGATAAGATAAATACTAATAAGACAAGTGTAGACACAATCAAGCGACATGTATCATGTATCACTCGTTATTCTCCTTCAGTCCAAGATTACAATACAGCCGTTCTTTTTTTTTATCTTGTTGGTCCATTTATTGTCAATCTTTGCTCTGCGTTGTTCATTATCTTTGGAGGTGCTCAACAACGATCAATGGCACGAACTAATCAAAATTTTAAAGAACATGTTCAAGAACAATTTCGTGAACATAAACAATTGATCATTAGTCCAATAGTTTTACTTATTCTATCAATACCTCGTCTCATCATTTCACTACTTCCTGGTTGTGTGAAAACATCTGAAAACTTGTGGTTGTATCTTGGACCATATTTCATTTCACTTACTCCTTCGATGCTAATTTTTCTTATCTTTGTCTTTCCTTCAGAATTGTATATGAAAGCGTTTAAACAGTCATTCATTCGTATTCGAAGACGCACTCCTTCTTAATCAGCCCATTCAGTTTCAATGACATGACTATTATAAAAAATACAAAAGACATTATTTATTTGTTTGATTTTCGTGACGAGTCAGTCGATGTACTGTTGCATTCGAAAATCATGTTTGGAAAAAGATATTCAATATTTACTTATAGCTCGTTAGAATGATCATCAAGTGAAATGGTAACATGTTGATTGGTAATGAATGGCGCAAACACAGAAAACGTTTGTTATAGAGATAATAGAGACTGATGAAGAAATATTTTGCAATACTTCATGTGTTTATTAGACTAAGTGGTAAAGATTAGAAGAAACTATGTCAACTTTACACAAACTATATTCTGTGCAATATTATTCATATTTCATCTTGTCTGTCTGTTGTGTGCTTTTCATATATTTTTATTTTCTGTAGTAAAATCGAGCAGAAGTGCTGAGATATACTAAATGAATGAACTGGTTATATGTTCTATGAAACCTCAAATGAGTCTGTCGAACTGACACTGAAGAAATGCTTTGATCTTTCAAAAGATTTCATCTGATGGCATAATATATCAGCATAAAAAAGTTAATAAAACTATCTTGAGGGTGCTGGTGAGGTTGGGGATATTTATTTAGTCCCTCATATAGCGTTATTACCATCACAGCTTGTGCTTTCTCCTTATCAGCTTCAGCTAACAAACGATCTGCATCATTGATTCTAAGCCAAGGATTTAAACGCTGTATAATTCTTTTTTTTTAGAAAAGAGAATAACAAAAAGATTATTATTGAAATCAAATGTTATTTTGCTGTAAAAAAGCTGACTTAATTAGGGTGTGGGTGGGTGTGGGTGTGGGTGTGGGTGTGAATAAATAGAAGACTGTATGACACATACACATACACCCACACCCACACCCACACCCTTGACATATGCATTAAAATTTGTCGTTTTATTTTGCGATAATATGCGGTGTTTCATCTATTTCATGAAGATGAAAACATTTCAAACAACTAATAGATTAATATTTGTGTACCGTCTATCACTATGCGAAACATTATTTTTATAGGCAAATAAAATACTGTATGAAAGAATTATTTAATTGATTGTAAATAGAGGTATACACTTCGTACGCTTAAAATATCTGCCTGAGAAATGTCTAGTATTACATTTGCTCTATCAGTATATAGCTTGAAAATAATCTATAATACAAATTATCATTAATTTTTCCTATCAAATACTATCAAAACTTTTTTCAAATTAAAATGATGAAGACAGAATCTTCATGTGCATTTCAACCAAACTTCTTGTATGTTTAATCAATGATTTATGCACAAAATTATTTTTATGGGAATATTTTTTCGTCTTTCTTTTTTTTCAGGTGTGCATCTGACACAGTATGTTTACAATCACTATTTATTTATCCCTTTCTTTATTTTTTTAACTATACATACAACAAACTTTACATCGAGAGTTATGGATTTTTTCCCTACCGATGAAACATTTATTCATCGTTGGAATATTTTGTACATCTTGCGCAAGACATTCATGTATATATACCGCTGTTATAAATTCGGTTGCTTTCATTTACGTACGCTTTTTACTGATTCATTTTTAATAATGGAAAAAGAAAAAATTCATATTAACATTGTCGTCATCGGGCATGTCGATTCTGGTAAATCAACATCAGCTGGTCATTTAATCTACAAATGTGGTGGTATTGATAAACAAACAATTGAAAAATTCGAAAAAGAAGCTACTGAAGTATGCATTTGTGATTTCGGATTTCTATTGAATTTAACTACCTCTTTGTATTAATCTATGTTTAGATGGGTAAAGGTTCATTCAAATATGCTTGGGTATTAGATAAATTGAAAGCTGAACGTGAACGTGGTATCACCATTGATATTTCACTTTGGAAATTCGAAACAGCTGAATACTATGTTACTATCATTGATGCTCCAGGCCACCGAGATTTCATCAAAAACATGATTACTGGTACATCAAAAGTACGTATCCTGTTTGCTTTCTATAATATCTTTAACTATGAAATGTTTCTCTGTGTTGTTTAGGCTGATTGTGCTGTTTTGGTTGTTGCTGCTGGTGTCGGTGAATTCGAAGCTGGTATCTCCAAAAATGGTCAAACACGTGAACATGTTTTACTTGCTTATACTTTGGGTGTCAACCAAATGATTGTCGCTGTCAACAAAATGGACACAACTGAACCACCATATTCAGAAAACCGTTTTCATGAAATCAAAACTGAAGTACTATCCTTCATCAAAAATACTGGTTATAATCCACTTGCTGTTGCTTTCGTACCAATCTCAGGTTGGCATGGAGATAACATGATTGAAGCAACTGAAAAAATGCCATGGTACAAAGGATGGGCAATTGAACGAAAAGAAGGTAATGCAAGTGGTAAAACACTTTTGGAAGCTCTTGATGCTATCTGTCCGCCATCACGTCCAACTGACAAACCACTTCGATTACCATTACAAGATGTTTACAAAATTGGTGGTATTGGTACAGTAGCGGTTGGTCGAGTTGAAACAGGTGTTCTCAGACCATACATGGTTGTTAACTTTGCTCCATCAAGCACCCAAACTATAGTTACATACATTGAAACGCATCATGAAGCACTCGAAGGTAAATAGTCATTGATTATTAGTTAATATGTATTATACATGTTGTTTGATATTTTGCAGAAGCCGTACCAGGTGACAATGTTGGTTTCAATGTTAGAAACGTCAGTGTAAAAGGACTTAAACGTGGTTTCGTTGCATCAGATATTAGAAATGATCCAGCTCAAGAAACAGCTAGCTTTGTCGCTCAAGTAAGACTAATTATTCTCTGTTTTTAGATTCTAAATGTTATTTTTTTTTTCTTTTAAAATTAGGTTGTTGTTCTCAATCACCCCGGTCGAATTAGTGTAGGTTATGCTCCAATTCTTGATTGTCACACAGCTCATATTGCATGCAAATTTGTTGCATTACTTGAAAAAGTCGATCGTCGATCAGGTAAAACTATTGAAGAAGCACCAAAATTCCTTAAATCAGGTGAAGCTGCTATTATAAAAATGATTCCGTCGAAACCAATGTGTGTTGAAAAATTCTCTGAATATCCACCACTTGGTCGATTCGCCGTACGTGATATGCGTCAAACAGTCGCTGCTGGTGTTATCAAAGATGTTGAAAAGAAAGCTCCAACAGCTGCCGGAGGTGCCAGAGCAACACCACGTGCTGCTCAAGGCAATATATAGCAAATGCAGTATCTTCGCAAACACACATCACGAACAGATCAACTATATTTCTATTTATCACAACTAAGAGCAGTTAATTCTCTGATTGTTGTTCAACTCTTCTTAACTATTTTGTGGGAGAGACAACGGCAACCGAAAGATTTTTTCTCTTGGAAGTATAACTTTCTATATCCTTCTTATTTTTTCATGATATGAAGATCAGATGTGTTTACGAAATCTTTTTTTTTGTATTTTTAACAATGAAATGCTATGTAATCGATATCGACAATTACATTGAAAGAATTATTTAATACAATGATATATTGATGGAAATCTAATATATTCTTTGTTCATTTTTATTAGAATTGAATATGAACATATTTATTACGAGTATGTCTACAATAATAAGATTATTGAGAAATTATATAAGATTAGTAATTGTATCTACAAATAACTGTTCGTACCAAATTTAAGACACAGTTTTTTTATTAAATCATAGAACTCACATATATTATTACGATTCTCATATTTGTTGGTTGTTACTAATAAATTATACAATGAGAACAAAATATTAAAATTATTAAGGCGTTAAAATGTCTATGTAATTTGTAATTATAAAAATGCAATCAGTGAATATTTGTACTACATTTATTTGATATCAATGTTTTAAATAACTTTTAAACAAAATAATAGTTTCAAACAGTACCTATTCATGCTTCTTTTACAAATAAGAATATAACTATGTTATTATGATCGGCCTTAACATCTAAGGGTACATATGGATGTGGGTGTAGATGTGAGATGGAAGTAACACTCACGCCTGCGCACATCATTAGCCACACCCTCACCCTGTAAAATCAAAATGAATTATATGGAAAATGCAAAATTCTTAAAAATCATGTATTTTGAAAAAATAAAAATCACTTATAAATTCGTACATGGAGAAAAATTGAAAATCGCTTTTTAGTTTCTATAATTTGTTTTCAACTTTGAAGTATAGAGTCATCATAGATTGAATACACAGTACAAATGATAATAGTATAGCCGAAACGGAAAAAAGAAATGATTGTTACAATAGGTTTCTTGAATACTATTTATGGATTGAACAAGAATTAATTATTCAATAACAGAACAAACATCAATCCCATGATTATAAATGCATTGATATTAACCGAATGTATTGCAAAGTTTCCATCTGTTGTATCACAGTTCATATCTGGGCATTGCTCTATTTTTTCAACGTAAAATGTTCCGTTTGTTGTTTTAATCTCCAATTTTCCTTGTTGAATTGACTGAACAAGACGATCAACTATTTGATCCAAATAGCTTTGCGTATCATTTGAAATTAATTTATTATCCATATTATCCCAAGCTAATTTATCAGCTATAAGTATTTCAATGGTTATTTGTTGTTCATGTGTTTTTGCTCTCACAACCCACGTATCCGCAGGATATGGAAAATAGCCCACGCGTTCAGGATCCCATGATTCACTATTAGCAATGCCCTCCGCTGTTAATTTTGCTAGTTCATCACTTTCATGGAACATTTCTGATATTCGACTTACTGGTGCACTAGGTTTTATGGAAACAACCATCTTCAATAAATGCATTACGTCGTCTAAATCTTTTTGAAAACAGCTTTGTATAGTACTAAATAAGCCTTCCATACTAGCTTTAAATTCTGTACCAAATGCTGATTTGATTGTGTTAAATACGAAAAATGTATCTTTAAAGCCTAAATAGCAAAATGAAATCAGCGGTGAATCGGGGTAAGGATCTGTGTAACATGGAGTATGAGATGCGAATGCTTCATTCTTTATTTTTTCACATGTGACACTACTCGAGGATTGACTTATCAGTGGAACCATTTTTATTTGTAAACATTTGCGAACACCATCAACCCACTTCTGACCAGTTGCACTAAAGTCATTGTAGTTTTTTGTATATAACTCACAATACTTCGTTGCATATTTCATAGCGTAATCAGCTGGTTGATCCTGGCATGGATATTTCTTCTCCAAACAATCTTTATACCATTCACAGCTGGCACCAGTGGGACTGTAACATGCTGGTGGAAGTATGACAGGCGGTCTTGTTGTAGTCGATCGAAGTGTAGAAAGTGTTGGTGTATTCGTAGGCTTACCATGCCACAGTTTCACTATCTCGTAACTATAAATGCAAATATTTACGAGTCATGACGAAAATAATATTCACACTGAATATAAATACCTAGAATTGCTTTTAACTATTTTGCTATATGTAAAGCATTCTTCAGAAGCTGTTCAGATCAATGAAGATCCTCTAAAAATAGAATATTTCCAATTAGTGTTCAGTAAACTTCCATGTTCAGTGTTAACCAATTGTCCACAGCTAATGATATACTTGTAAGTAACAACAATAATGAATGATCTTAGCCCAAGTTCTGTTCAGCTATCTGGTGAACCTTGATGTGAACGGTATGACTACGCAATAGGACAAAAATAACGTAAAAAGTAAAAACGTTAGGTGCAAGAAATCTATTCATCTATTCTTCTTGCTTAATAAGTGTGGTTAGAGATTAGAAAAATAATAAAAAATCTCAATGCATATCAACAATTTGAACAACATTTCACGTAAACTATTGGACTACTTTGTAATGAGACTCTTGATCCAACCTTTTCGTCCAATATTACATGAAAAACGAATATTATACATAAAAGATTGATTCTTTTTCTACGACTCATACTGTGCCAAATACTACTGGTTTTCACCATCATCTAGCAACATACAATAATTGAACGATTATTACTGAAGTGTTATTCGTCAATTCACTCCTTCTCATCCCAAAAATACTGAAAACATACATAGTCGATCAACAGAAGTTAACAGATCGTCTCTTGCAATGTTCCAGTTCAGATATTACTCTTGCATAAGCAAAGATTTTTGCACCGCAAGAAAACGAGGGATATCATATGTTGATCATACACGTTTAACAAAAACTCCGTTCAGGTATTTTCCTATTATCCTTGAAAATGATACAGTTCATCTTATAAGAAAAAAGGATATCCGTAATGAATAACTCGAAGGAGAGTTTTGTTCGAGTATGTCAACCAATATTAACAAAAGCAGCATCTCCAGACAACACTAGACATGACATCATCAGTAAAATCCTCGCACCATTGCTCAATAGAAATATTTCGCTCCCTCAAAACGCAGATGTGAAATTCACCAAATCCCGTATGATAACAACTAATATGAATACTTCCTAAAACCATTTTGTTCAGCTGCTATGTTAGCTTTACAAGAAGGATCTGCTATTCGCGGCATCACTGAAAAAAGCCACATCGAAAAAGAATAATTATCATTATCTCTCCATCCCGATACAGAGTATACTTGGGAGAATCTGTTTTCGTTTCATGGCAGTCTCGAGGATCATATCGCAAACGAATAATTATCAGGACGCTTGAATTCTACCAACCAGTTTAGCTCAAAGTAAAAGCGTGCAGGATCTACCAACAATGATGATCATGTGAGAAATGAATACTCATTACCAGGAGATCATCCAACAACTAAGTTCATTTCATACTGAACGCTTGCAGCACCTATTAACAATGGCGGTCACATGAGAAATGAATACTCATTATCAGGGGACCATTCAGCAACCAAATTATTTTCAGCGTGAATGCTTACTGAACCTGGTAACAACAACCATCACATGAGACATAAACTATTATTATCACACCTCGTTCAGCAATCACGTTCCTGCCAGAAGGAGTGCTTACCGAACTTGATAACAATGATGATCGCATAAGAAATGAATACTCATTATCAAGAGGTCATCCTGCAAAAGAGTTTACTTTGGCGTGAACGCTTACCAAACCTGATAACAACAACCATCACATGAGACATAAACTATTATTAGTACAGCTCGTTCAGCAATCACGTTCCCTGCCAGAAACAGTGCTTACCGAACTTGATAACAATGATGATCGCATAAGAAATGAATACTCATTATCAGGAGCCCATCTAGTAACCAAATTATTTTCAGCGTGAATGCTTACCAAACCTAATATCAGCAACAATCACGCAAGAAACGAATATTCACTAAGAGGAGACCATACAGCAGCCAAGTTCTTTTCAGAGTGAATGCTTCCGGCATGGAGAAATAATGTTAGCCACATAAGAAATGAATACTTATTAAGAGGAGATCATTTTGCAACAGAGTTCACTTCAGACTTAGTGCTTACTGAGCCTCGTAGCAATGATAATCACATGAAAAATGAATATATATTATCAGAATTTCATTCACCAACTGAGTCAACTTCGAAGTCAATTCTTGTAACATACGTGAATATTAATAATTCTACCAGAAACGAATAATTATAACAAGGAGTCCATAAACCAATTGTTTTCACTTCAACCTCAATGATTGCGGCACCTACTAAGAATGACGACTACATAAGAAACCATTAATTATCAACAAGAGTTCATTAAAGAACTGATTTTACCTCAAAGTCAATGCTAACCGAACTTGATAGCAACGATGATCACACAAGGAAGAAATAATTACTAATAGACGTCGATCAGCAATTAAGTATACTTCAGAGTTAATCCTTGATGTAAGCTATAGCAAAGACAATCATATAAGGAACGAATAATTGCTAGAAGGAGCCCATTAAGCAACTGACTTCACTTCATAGTGATTGTTTACTAAACCTGATAACAATGATGATCACACAAGGAAAGAATAATTGCCAGCAGGAGTCCATTCAGCAACCAAATTTACTTTAGAGTCAATCTTGAATGCAAATTATAACAAAGATAACTACATAAGGAACGAATAATTGCCAGCAGGAGTCCATTCAACAACTAAGTTCACTGCAGAGTCCATCCTTGACGCAAATCATAACAACGATAACTACATAAGGAACGAACAATTACGAACAGGAGTCCATTAATCAACTGAGTTCACCTCAGAATGATTGCTTGCCGAACCTGATAACAATGGTGATCATACAAGAAACAAATAGTTATTAGGAAAAAACCATTCAGCAACTAAGTTCACTGCAGAGTCAATCTTGAATGCAAATTATAACAAAGATAATCACATAAAGAATGAATAATTACTAGGAGGAATCTATTCAGCAACTAAGTTCACTGCAGAGCCAATCCTGAATGCAAAGTATAACAAAGATAATCGCATAAAGAATGAATAATTATTAGGAGGAGTCTATCAAACAAATGACTTCACCTCAGAGTGAATGCATACTGAGCCTGATAGCAATGATAATCCTGTAAGAAAGGAATAATTTCTACAAGGAATTCATTCAAGAATCCAGTTCACTTCATAGTGAATACTTGCAGCAGCTGCTAATAACGATCACTAAAGGAAATCTTAATAGCTTTCAACAGATGCTCAGCCAACAACTGACTTTATATCGACGTGAATCTTTGTAGTTCGTATAAACATTGATGATGACATCAATACTAAAGAACTATTACCAGGAATCCATTAACCAACTGAATTCGCTTTACAGTAAATGCTTACATTACCTGCCAACAATGATGATCATATGAGAAACAAAAAATTCTTAGGAGGCATCCAACCAACAACTGTGTTCACTGCGGAGTGAATGCTTCCGACATGTGTGAAGATTGATAATCACATCAGAACTGAAGAACTATTACCAGAAATCTATTAACCAACTGAGTTCACTTCGATTTGAATCGTTGCACCAAATATAAACATCAATCATCGTATGAGAAATGAATAATTATCAGGAGAGGTCCATTTAGCAACTGAGTTCATTTGAGACTGAATGCTCGCAGCACTCATTAATAATGATGACGATATGAGAAACGAAAATTTTTTAGGAGGAGTACAACCAGCAACTAGGTCCACTGCAGAGTGAATGCTTCTAGCAACTACTAACAATGATGCTCACAAGAAAAATGAATAACGATTAAAAGCAGCCTATTCACCAGCACAGTTCACTTCATAGTGAATGCTTCTAACATGTGTGAAGATTGATGATTACATGAGAAACGAAGAACTATTACCAGGAATCCATTAACCAACTGAGTTCACTTCGATCTGAATTCTTGTAGTAAGTATAAACATCGATCATCGCATGAGAAATGAATAGATATTAGGAGAGCTTCATTTAGAAACTGAGCTCACTTGAAAGTGAATGCTGACACCAGCTGTTAACTATGATAATCACATGACAAATGAATAATAATCAAGAGGAGTCCGTTCAGCGCCTTAGTTCACTTCGATCTGAATCATTGGAGCATGTATAAACATTGATGACCATATGAGACATGAATAGTCGTTAAAAAGAGTGTATTCAGCAGCTAGCTTCACTTTTGAGCGAACCCTTATGGTATCTGCCAACGATGATGATTACATAAGAAAGGACTAATTATTAATAGACATGAACTCAACAACCAAGTTCAGTCGTCAACCAATGCTTGTAGCACTTGTTAAGAATGATGACCGCATAACAAACCAATAACTATTAATAGAAGTCCATTCATCAATTGAGTTAACTTCAGAGTGAATGTTTGCAGTACCTGTTAACAATGATGATCGCATGAGAAATCAACAGTGTTCAGCACAAGCCCGTTCAACAGCTGAGATCATACGAGAGTGAAGCCTTGCAGCACGCGTTAACTATCATGATCACATGAGACATAAATACTGTTGAAAATGAGTGCGTCCAGCAAGTTTGTTCGCTTCAGAATGAATGCTTGTAGTACATGATAACAATACTGATCATATTAGAGAAGAATCATTATTACCAGTTTTCCAACAGAGAACTACGTTCACTTCCGAGTGAATGCTTGCACTACTTATAAAAAATGATGATCAAATGAGAAATGAATAATTATTAGGAGAGGTCCATTCAGCAATTGAGTCTATCTGAGAGTGATTACCATTCAGCGTGTGTAAAGAGTGATGAATATGTGAGAAAGGAATTATTGTTAACAGGAGTTCGATCAGCAGCTGAGTTCATTTTAAAGTGAATTCTTGCAGCATAAATGAACATTGGTGATGACATGAGAAATGAATAGCTATTAGCAGAAGTTCATTCAGCGAGTGGCTTGACTTCGAAGTACATCCTTCTACGATCTACAAAGACTTATAATCCCATCAGAAATGAATAATTATTAGGAGGGGTCCATTCAGCAATTGAGTTCACTTGAGAGTAATTAACTCCGAGCGTGTGTAAAGAGTGATGGTTACGTAAGAAAAGTATTGTTATTAAGAACAGCTCGATCGACAGCTGAGTTTATTTCAAAGTGACTTCTTGCAGCATAAATGAACATTGTTGATGACATGAGAAATGAATAGCTATTATCAGAAGTTCATTTAGCGACTATCTTGACTTCGAAGTAGATCCTTCTAACATATGAAAAGAATGATGATCCCATCAAAAATGAATAGTTATTAGGAGAGGCCCATTCAGAAGTTGAAGTCATTTCAGCGTCAATCCTTGCAGCATGCATAACGAGTGGTTATTATGTAAGAAAGGAATTGTTATTAACAACAGCTCGATCGACAGCTGAGATCATTTTAAAATGAATTCTTGCAGCATAAATGAACATTGTTGATGACATGAGAAATGAATAGCTATTACCAGAAGTTCGTTCAGCGACTATCCTGACTTCGAAGTAGATCCTTCTGACATATGAAAAGATTGATGATCCCATCAAAAATGAATAGCTATTAGGAGAGGCCTATTCAGACGTTGAAGTCATTTCAGCGTGAATCCATGCAGCATGCATAACGAGTGGTTATTATGTAAGAAAGGAATTATTATTAAAAGCTGCCCGATCAGCAGCTGAGTTTATTTTAAAGTGAATCTTTGCAGCATGTATAAATAATGTGGGTTACGTCAGAAAAGGATAGTTATTAGCAAGAGGGTATTGGACAACCAAGTTCATTTGAGAAGGTATGCTTGCAAAACGTGCTAACAATGCTGTTTACATAAAAGAGGAATAATTATTAGCAGCAATGCATTTAACAACCAAGTTCAGTTGAGGGCGAATGCTTGGTGAACCTGTTTACAGTGATAATCACATGAGAAATGAATAATCATTAGCAGGAGACTATTCAGCAACTAAGTTCACTTCAGAGTGAGTGCGTACAGAACTTGTCACGAATGACGATCACATGTGAAATGGATATCCATTAACAGAACCTCATTCAGGAACGAAGCGCAGTGTAGATTTAATACGTGGAGTACTTGTTAACAACGATGGTCATATAAGAATTGAACAGTTATTATTATGGGTCCATTCGGCAACTGAGTTCGCTACAGAGTGATTGAATACAGGGCGTGTTAATATGGATGATGACGTCACATAGGACTGATGGTTATTAGTAGCCCATTCAGCAAATGAGCTCACTTCAGCCTGAATCGTGCAATCTGTTGTTTCGCGAAATGTTGTAGGAAAAGTGACTGGTTTTTATAGGTCCGTTCGACTGACTCTTGCACTGCGATATGAATGTCTGTAGTTCGAGTGAGCAATGAAGATCGCGTGCGAAGTGACTTGTTATTATGAAGATTGTATCGATTTATCGAGTGTTCTTTGAAAGTATAATGTGAAGTTGTCTATATGGAAGGAGTATGCGTAACTGTTGAAGTACTTTAACAATATTTTCCTTCATGTATTTGTATGATGTTGAGTATATGGTAGAGATATATTATCTACGGGAAGTTCACGGGTATGGTAAATAATGATGAGTATGATTCTATTCGGGTATTTTTTACTTCGAATTATAAAGGTGTAATTGTAATATGAGGTTTCAAATGGTAGTTGAGGAATTATTTTAACAAGTCAGTCGTTCAAAACTATTATTACTATTATCAATTATAATCAACGCTCCATTGAAGTAATCAATACCGTTGTAGACGAATGAATTATACCAGGTACTTGCCCACTTGTACCGTTCATTGTTAAAAATAATGCCAGAATCATGGCTAACGTAGCACTTTTCATCTTATGTTGTTTGCGAGAATGGTAGAGCTTCGAGAAATAACGACAAGATGTAACTTTGCATGATATACTACCTGCTTAAATAGCATTCGATAGGGCAGGACAGAAAGGATGAGAAACAACAGCTTCTTGTGATTCACTCTATTTTTTTCTTTCCTACTAGTATGTTATCTCTGTCTCTCCTATTTTTATGTGTTATCAATCCTACGGTTTTCGTCAAGCGACACTTTCCTCGAAAAATTTTCGTCGACGTAATTTCGCCGAACCCACTTTGTCAACAGATTTTTGTCGGAGTATACTTTGGCCAGACACAAGATTTTTCCGCGAAACTAAAGATTTTTCATAAAGTCTAACGAAAGGCTGTGGGTGAATGCATGTTGGTGTGAGTGTCGATGTGCGTGGGTGTTAGTGTGTGGGTGAGGATGAGAATGAGGGTACGGGTGAGGGTGAGGGTGTAGATGTCATAAGTGTTGATGTTGATGGCTGCGTGAGAATATGAGTGTGGCTGATGTGATTTTAGTGGGTGTGGGTGTAGATGGCTAAATAACGTGATACGTTCCCTCACAACCACCATACCCTCACTCAACCAGAACTCCATTTTTTTTCTTCGTTGTATTCTCGGGTAAATGGCGTTTGTGGATGATTCTCTTTTTTTCCAACATATGCACATCTACATTTTTGTTATTTTTTTTTATCAGAAGGCAAACAAATGACTTTTGAAGTTTCGTTTGTCTGGGTTTTTTTCCATTGTTTTCTTTCCTTTTATTTAAATAGGTTGTGATAAGGGTTGGTGTAGCAGTAGTCAAATCCAAACAAGTTGTATCGTAATCGACTGGTCTTACACATGTAAGTGCTACCCATGTTCAGAGTTTGATGCTTGAGGGTGTGGGTGCGGGTGTGGGTTTGTGGGTGTATGTGTGGGTGTGAGTGTCCATGTGAACATATTACTCATCTGACACCAACACTCAAGTCTTATTAGGTAACTTCAGCTTTTTATTTAAAAGTGTGAGTGTGGGTGGGTGTAAGTGTGGCTGCAGATCTTCATAAGGAACATATTTTTACTTAGGCCAATATTCTCATCCACACCACACCCTTGATAAAAACTTATTGTTTCTTCCGGTAGATGATATAGATGTTCTATTGGTTTTTTAATCTTATATCCTAAGAAAAAAAAATGATATGTCATATATTTTCTCATCATTGTTACTATAAACTATTCATCAAAAAATTATAGCTCATACATTTATTATCGAAATATTAAAGTGATTGAATACTTGTAAAATTATTTGCTGTTTTCAATAGTTACAATGTGAAAATATCGATAACAATCATTTGTTGCTTCCAAAAAAAGATTCAATACCGAATTAGCTACTTATGAATTAGTAAGAAATTATATGGCTCACTAACTCACGATGATTTAGAAAACGATAAATAAGACGTTTTTTGACGATTCATTACCGCCTTTTTCCAAGATATTTAAAAACATATTGACAGAGATCGATAGATTCGTTGTAGTATTGAATTTCTTCATGTCTACTATTCGATTCATCGGTACGTCATTTTTTTTAATCTATTATCAATCTATTTCATAATTAGTATTCATATCGAGTCTATTGATTCGAGCATATAAATGTAAATCTTAATTATTGAATCATCTTGATTTTATGAAAAATTAAAATAGTCATGATTAACAAAAAAAAAGCATAACTATCACAAGAAATATTTTGAAATAAAACACAATGGCACTTGATTAATGTTGATCAAGATTTTGTAAATCTTTAATTGTTTCATCATATACTTTTCGTTTATTAATCAAATCATTTTGTCGACGTTCAATATCAGGATCATGCGCCATTAAATGATCAAGTTTCTCTAAACTCGTACTACTCAATATTGATGATTGTAAATCAAGTTGAGAAAATTGTTTTCGTACAAGTTGATATTCAATACGTTGAGGAAATGTTAAAACAATTCGTTGACATATTATATCTTGCATTGTTAATATACGAATTTTATATTCAACAATTTCTTCATCATTTAAATTCTCATTGATAACATTAGTTGTTGGAGATCTTGTTGATGAAACATAATCTAATGCTAAACGATTATCTAAAATAGAAAAATATATAAATATAGATATATGAATGCTACAAACAAAGTTTATTTTTTAGGGAATCAACTAATCGAAAATCTCGGATTTTTTGTTAGAAACTGACCGTTAGTTTTAGTAGTGAGAGATTCGGGAATAGTATTCTGTTGAGAAGTAGACCAATAATTACTCCATACTATAGAGAGATAAAGAAAAATTTTGAGAAAAAAATTCTTATATATATTTACATGATGATAAACGATTTGTTGAAGAAGGATTATTTGGACGAGATATTTTAATAGGTGATTTATATTCATCTTCTAAATCATCATCATTATCTTCACTTATTGCACCACTTTTTCGTTTTACAGATGTTGTCATTGAATTTGTTGCAGCATTTGTTGTTGTTGTATAAGGTAATCGAGCTGATTGCACCGTTGTTATTACTGTCGATGCATCATTTGAAGTTTGTTTATGAATTTTTTTAATTCGTTTTAATGTGTCTTTATATAAAGGATGATCAGCATATACAAATGATGCTTCCATTTCAAGTATTAATTCTAATTCACGATAACATTCATCTTTTAATTGTTTCTCAATATTTTCATGCATTAAACGAATCTGATTCAATAGATTTGGACGTGCTTGAAAAACTTTATTTATCACATTTGATATGACATTATTCGTACGTTCCAACATATGAGATAAATATTGTTCCATTGGTGTACGAATAACTTTTATATAATTAAGACATACTGTTTTTGTTACACGAAATAAAATATACTAAAATAAAAAAAGATTTAATAGTTATATGAACAAATTTTACTTACATCAGCTGGTTCTGGTCCTTGTGTAGCAATCATAGCGGATTTAATTGATTGAATAAGTTTACTATTATCAAGTTTACAATTATGCATTTCATCATAGAATTCTTGATTTAATTCATTTCGTTTTGAATATAATGGGTTATTCACTTGTGCACCTTCTTCAACACCATGAATTTCTGTACGAAATGATTGCATAGCAGTAAATAATTTATTTGTTAAATGTCTTGAACGTGCTTCATTTGTAAGTAATAATTGTGTATAATCTTCAATACCTAATTGACGAAATTGTTGTTCGACGTTGTTAATTTTTGAACGTAAATCAGTAATAAGACGTGGTAAAGCTTGTTTTATACTTCGAACAAGTTCGCGAGTTAGAAAACGAGCTAATGATGGACAACCTCGTCTTTCAGCTGGTACTGAATGAAATTTTTGTGATTTAGAAAAAAATTGTTCTTCTTTACGAAGTGCTTCACCTAAAGAATAAAATAATTTCTTTTACAAAATTAATTCATTTTATCTTCATACTTAATTCAATATTATTATCAATATCTTCTTGTGTACGACATTTAACCATGAGATAACCATGTTTTAATGGTATACGTTTATTATCAAAGACATCTAATAATTTTTGTTCAACTCCGCGATCAACAAGATCAAGTTTTGTTAATACACCAACTAAAATTTATTTATTTTTATATATATATAAAGAAATATTATCCCTTTTACTTGTTCGTTCACCATCTGGGTCAAACATTTTAGCGTATTTAATTGCTGCTGATGTTTCAATATCATTACAAGCTTGAATAATAGCAAGAATTATTGTTGATGGTTTATCAAGATATTCTTGTATTAATTCTTCAATCATATTAACTGATTCACTATCTTGTTGTTTTGATGTTACTTGAATTATTCCTGGAAGATCAATTAGAGTTAAATTGGGTAAATAGGGTGCTTGAATATCGAGCGAAAGAACTTGTTTTGATATTTGATCACGATTAAATGTTAAACGATTTTGTTCCTGATTAATATATTGACTAATTTCATTTGCAGTTGGAATATTATCTCGTATAAGACGACCTGAACATGAAAGAGTTGCATGCCAAGTGGGTGAACGACGCATACGAAGTTCAAGAGGACATTTTGTTGTCATGTGTTGTCCACCACGAGGTAAAGGTATGCCTGATAAAGCTTCTAAAACACTACTTTTTCCTGAACTTTGTTCACCAATAACAACAATCGCTGGTAGATCAATTGTTGCATCAATATCAGACACTCGATTTCGAACTTGAATTATAAAAAGAACACATGTTTATAAAAATATATTTAAAAAGAAGATCTACTTTGGTCAATTGTTGTGAGTAAAGGTGCAATTTCTTCATCGTAACTTTCAGCAAGAGCTAAAGATGGATGATCTGCTTTAGAAGTAACAGATCCAGTTGACTGTCGACTACGAGTTGACATATTTAATTGAATTAATAAATCAATTCGAAATAGAGAAAGAAAAAAAAGTCTATATTACAAATGATTCATCTGCAGTCCCGTAAAATAGGTATTGGATGAATATTGTAAATTTCCATGTGATGTCGCTTTTGAATACAAGATAACTAACATGTAAATCATGATTGATTGTGTTCACACTAGAGATAAAATCCAAACTATGTTCATATCATCAAGTCTTTCTTACATCATCATTTCATTCAAAAATTATAATTTGCTATTTCATATAATCATTTAATTATTGTCAATACAAAAGAAAAAAACATGAAACGAGAAATATGATAAACAAAAAACGAAAAAAAAACTGAAGAAAAAAAATATGTCGAAAGTAGTTGTTCAAAAGCATATACATGTATGAAGTTTATTCTTTGCTACCGGTAAATGTTGATGCATATAATGTACCCTGATAAGCAATTCCATTTAATTCAATGGCAAAATTAATTGATTTTTCATTAATTTGTTGTTCCAAAGCTTGATCTAAAAGTAAAGAAAGATTTATAAAAAAAATTCCGGAGAAAAAAAGTTTCATTTACCTTTTGAAATTATTTTTAATTTACTAACTTGAGATAATAACGAAGGTGAATTTGTTGTTGATGCAAACTTTTTTGTTGTATCATCATTAGATTTTGATAAAAAACAAGGTGAAATACTTCGTTTTATTGGTGATGATATACGATGATGATCTTCAAATGAAGGGATTCGTGAAATCATTGATGATGATGATTCATTAACATCACGCGATGATGATGACGATGCTGCTGCTGCAGCTGCAAGAAAAAATGGGTGAGATAATGCAGCAGCCATAGCCGCATGATTTGGATCCACTTAAAAATCAATATAATTTTAGCAAACAAAAAAGAATCTATAATAGAAAATATGTATATTACATGGTCTGTGTGCAAGAGGACTAGCGAGAAAGCCATTTGCTGATGCTGTTGTTATGGGTGGTGGTGGCGGTGGTGGAGGCATGATTTGTGGAGGTGATGAATATTCAAATGCATAGGATGGTCGACGACCTTCACGTCGATTTCCTTCTAAAATAAGCAAATTACCTATAATCTTATCAGAAAAAAAATGTATATATTATTAATCATTACCAATAGCTGCTTGTAATTCACCAGCTGAACTTAATTGTAATTTTTCACATTCATATGGATATAAATATTTCATATACCTTAAGAAAGAAAGAAAGAAAACAAATCAGAATAATATTATATTGTTCTCATAATAAATTAGAGAAATCTAGACTACAAACAAATTGATTTCTCATCGTTTATGTTCAAGACATTGACATATGATAAATGATAGACAACATATGTGAAAGAGAGTAATCGACTTTTATTAGTCCAACACATTATATATGTCAACACTTCAATGAAAAGATAGTTATACATACTGTGTACGTAAAGTAAATGCAGCACTAGTAATCGAACTTGGTAAATTAAGACCTTTCGTCACTTCACGCCATAATTTTTTGTTAATGACTTCAACTAATCCGCCTTTACCAACAACCAAACGAAATAATTCATCTTAATTAAAATTACAAAAAAAAAGTAGAACATTTATTTCTTTCTCTATTGAATTTAATATGTACTTACATAAATCAAGTACATGTTTAGCCATAATAGGTATTCGATTAACCGGAGTACCACGTTTTTGCATAAATGCAAATAAATCATCAAGAAATTCTTTACGTTTTGGTTCATCGGACAATTCATAGAGCTACAAAAAAATGAATAATTTTTTTTCATTAGGCTAATTTAATAGTAGATAGAAAATTACTTCCCCTCCCGATCGCGAGTATATACAAATGAAGATTTGTTTATTTATTTCTATATGACTATCTTTTTCGAACTTATAATTGTGATCGATGAAGCTTTTCAAGACATATATATACACAAGTGATCGACCGGCTTTCTGCTCAATTTGACCTTCTTATTGATAAGAAGAAGAAGAAGAAGAAACCAAACAAAGTTCATCGTTTTAATATTCTTTCTGAGTAGTAAAACAATAACGTGACTTACATATAGGATAAGAAATTGATTTAAGCTGATTTTATTTTAATAATAATGATCGATACAGCAGCTGGAAAATCTCTTTTGTTTTTTTAAAGTGAAATCGAATAGTCCATAAAAAGAAATCTTTTCTTTAAGATGCTCATTTATTTTCTCGTCAACCATCTGCCTCGAAACAATGCAATTAGTAGCAAATAATCGATATTGCCTCGAGCTGTGCTGTTCCTTTGCGACATTCTCTTTATATATAAATATCGTTTGATGATCAGACATATTCCTTTGAATCAAAAATGGAAATACGCTAATTGTTGATCCATCTCGTATGTATATATATAGACGACCTAGCACATCAATAATCCAAAGAGTCTTCACATATTTATAAATGAGCAAACTAATGTGCCTTCTTTTTTCTACAAAGGCAATTAGTTGATATATATATATATATAAACGATAAATTGATCATCAGACAAAAAAAACGGACTGGCCTTAATCGAAAGAAAATTAGTTTCAACGAATAGAAAATACAAACGAAATAACAGCTGTATAATTATAAATGTTTTTTAATGAATAGGAAATAGACAAAAGTTCTTCTTCTTTTTATTATATAAACTTGATAAAGAATATCAACAGAAATGTCAGTCGAGCTATCTCGATCATAATATCTGATTGTAGCTAAGAAAGATGAAAACAGACATATTATGTTTTTCTTCTTTGGTAACCTTCAGCATGATAATTATTTTCCGATCTAATCAACTGAAATGATGTTGGTATTGTTATAATATCAACAAAAGAAAAATATATTCTATTCTCATATGAAATTAATGTTGAGAAAGAATTTTAAATACTTAATCTTTTTGGTGCTCAAAAATTTTCTTATAAATAAATAATAAGCAACATGTGTGTCTATTCATACAGATGGCCAACGTTCTCTCTCTCTCACTATTCTATATTTTTTTTGGGTTTATTTGCCTCGATATGTTCAACTGTTGTATAAGATAAAGAAAAAAAGATAGATGTGTTTTTGATTTCTCTCTTAACTAGTGTGTCTTGAATAATAGATAAGTGCTACTATGAAAAAGAACATAGATGAATGAGTTTTTGTTACATCTTTTATGGCAGATCATCTATATATATATATACCAAACATTTCAATTAATTATTGCCTCAAAGCTATCAACACTCGCTCGTTCTACAAAGAAAAGAGCGAACGATGCACACAATCCAAATGATGTGCAAACAGAAGGAAAAGATAGATCTCAATAGAGATATAGAAACAGTCAGACTGAACCTAATTGATTTCTACTCAATCAAAATATCAGATAATAAATATCAATTTACCTGACGAAATTGTTCTTCAAAAGTCCTAGAGAAAAAAAAACAAAACAATAAGAATATTGAATAGATAAGTATTGATATTTACCATTCAGTTGTACTACCAGAATTAGATTGATTTCCACTATCATCCGAACCAGGTGATCTTGGTGGTTGTTGATTATCAGATGATGATGATTGAACTTGTGTTGTAACGTTTAGTGTTGGAGATAGTATTGATGGTGTTGTTGAATTAGCTGCCCATGGATATGAATGAAAATTATAAGGACTTCGTTGCTGTTGTTGTTGTTGATATAATGCAGCTGCTAGAAATCGATCTCGTTCTTCTTTTGATAAACGATGAAATAATTGTTGTTGAATTTGTAATTGATTTAGAGGAGAATTTTCTTCATTATTATTCGTATTTAATTGTGTAAATAAACGATCACGATCGTCTGGTTTCATAGCAAATGATTGTGTATAAAGAAGAAAATTTCGATGTGCTAACCAACGATCTTCATAATCTTTATATTCTTTTGCAAGATGTTCACGTTGATGTAAATAATCATTGGTTGATGATATTGAACGATTTATATTTGTTGAAGAATCCGTACTATCATTTTCATTCTTATTTGTACTACTAGTTGACCGAACTTTTTCATCATGTACACTTACATTAGAAAAACAATCATCATCATCATCATCAATTGTTGATGATGATGATGATGCTCGAGATGATTTTGCCGGACTATCCGTATTCTATTAAAATAATTTTTTTTGTTTTGTTTTGTTTTATTAAATAAAATATTTTTATACATACTTTTAAATGATGATAATCATTTGTTTCTGCACGTAAGATTTCCATTGAAAAATAAATCACGTTTTTTGTTCTAATATGTGCTTTACAAGTAATAACAATCTAGAGACAAATTAATTAAAGAAAAAGGTTTAAACAGAGGCTACAGTCTAATACACATGAGTAAAAAAAGTAGATTGTTCTCGCTCTTTCTTTCTTTTTTTTGTTGTATACGTATAGATGTTTTTTTCTTCTCTTCTTACTCTGTCTCTTTTTATTTTTTATTCCCTCAACGAATCCGAATTACGATAGAATAAAATATATACATAGACATACATGCTACCAATATCATAAAACAGTTTATATTAAAAACAAAATTAATCTTCTTCTTTCCTTTCTTTGTATATTCTCTATTTCGATTCGTCCGATTTATTGATAGAACGAGGCATCCGATTTGCTGAATTCTCTCTTATAGCAAGTAATAGAAAGAGAGAGAGAGAGAAGAAAATGATAGGGAGGGAAAGAATAGGAAGATTAACGTTGACGTCGAGTTGTTAATGTCGATTATACAGCCGCATTATTGCTAGCGCGATGACGAACGATGATGAGCATGATATGATATGAAATGAATGTAAATGATAATAGCAGGGTAAGAAAAGACATGGCAAGGCAAGGCAAAAAATCATCATCATCATTATCATGCAACAACAAACAGACATACAAAAAACTTCATATGCCTATCTTATACAAAGATTGTTGCAATCAAATCTCATTTTGTATGTCATATAATAGCTTGCATTTGGTATTTATGATAGCAAACTATTGTCGACAATGTCGTTATAGATTATTCTGATGTTTATGTATATATATATATATTGTTGCTTGCATTTGACCGAGAGAACATCAATTTAGTAGACAAAATTATACACTATTTTTCTTGCTTATATATATATATACATATATATATCTTATACGACAAATAAGCCCGCCTTTAGATAATTGATATTACCTTGTTTATAAAAAGAAAAGAAATAAAATAAAAAACTTAAAGTAATTAAAATCAATGCGTTTAAAATCTCATTATCATCAAATAACAGAATTGCTTTCTTCTAAATCATATAAACATCGATCATCTCAAGGCAGTTATAATCATACGAAACAAGAAACAATTCCAAAAATAATTAAAAATCGATGGTCTATACAATCACCAATAAATTCAGGTTCATTCGGTTATATTTATCAAGGAACAAATCTAATAACTAATGAAAAAGTTGCAATTAAATTTGAATCAAAAACTAATTCTCATCCACAATTATCTAGAGAAAGTCAAATCTATCGTTCTATTGAAGGTATTGGTATTCCTAAAATGTATTGGTAAGATGAATTCAATCGGAAATTTACTCGAAAAACAGACTATATATCAAGGTATGGAACAGTAGATGATAATTATCATGCAATCATACTTGAAATGCTTGGACCAAGTATTGAAGATTTATATAATTATTGTCATAGACGATTTACTATAAAAACTGTTCTTTTACTTGGTGAACAAATGCTTGAAAGGATTTGTCATATACATCGTCGATCTATCATACATCGAGAGTAAGTTGTTATTTCTAGAACAATTGTTGTCATGCATTATTAATAATAAAAGAAAAATGAATAAAGTAATTCATTTTATTTTATTTTAAATAAATTACTTTTTAAACTGTAATAATGAATAAAAGAAAATAATTATGTTTATATATAGATTGTCAGTATAGTACATTTCTTTGACGGTATATTACAAAATCATCTAAATATAATCTGTCTTTTGTAATAATAAAAAATTCAGTTTCAACGAATCAAACATTTACTATATAATCTATTAGATGTTGTATATAAATATACGTTAATCTTCATTATTAGTCGGCTTATACATTATAAAAGACAGTAATGAGAGTTTACTGATTTCCTTTCCAAGAAATGAACTGTTAAGATTAATTAAAATAATCGAAATTGTCAGATATACTTGATAATTATCAGTAAAAGTCTTTTCGTATCCGATTTTGATTAAAACATTTAAACTCTAGTTTGTTTTTTTCTATTACCTTGTTTATATAATTCAACGTCTTCTATAGATGTGTTAATTAGTCGTTCTACTTTCATCGTTTGCGAGATGCTTGTTTTTTCTTCTTCTGAATATGAATATTTCGTTTTATTTCAGTATCAAACCAGATAATTTCACTATGGGTATTAATTCTAAATGTCAAA
This sequence comes from Adineta steineri, assembly GCA_905250115.1. Taxonomy (NCBI): domain Eukaryota; kingdom Metazoa; phylum Rotifera; class Eurotatoria; order Adinetida; family Adinetidae; genus Adineta; species Adineta steineri. The sequence goes on from CAJNOI010000540.1 coordinate 31,196, forward strand.
ATGTTTATTTAATTGATTTTGGTTTATCAAAATACTATTTGAATAAAAAAACACGTCAACATATTGAATATAATGATAAGAAACATTTTCTAGGTACAATACGTTATGCTAGTCTTCGTACACATGCTGGAATAGAACAATCACGTCGTGATGATTTAGAATCATTTGCTTATACATTAATTTATTTAGCACGATCAGATAAATATTTACCATGGCAAGGTATTAAATGTAGAAATAAGAAAGAAAAACAAGAAAAAATTTATGAAATTAAACTTCATACACATATGGAAACTTTATGTTTAAATTTACCAAAAGAATTTCAAGAATTATTGATATATACACGACAACTTGGTTTTGCCGAAGAACCAAATTATTTTTATATATTTTCATTAATTAAACAAGTATATCAAACAATGAATATTAAAAATGATTTTATCTATGATTGGATTATAAATAAATCGATAAAAAAATTATAAAAATCGTCTAGTTTTGTAACAACAAGGCATAGATGAAATTTTTTTTAAAACCTGTTACATTTAATCAATGTAATGAAAATTAAATTTTAAATAAACATGAGAAAGAAGTAATTCTCTTCTGTCTAATTTTTATTAGTATGAATGTAAGTCATGATATCTAAATATTTAAATATAATAGTTAATGGGTGCAGTTTATATATAAGGGTACCTTTTTTATTTATTTATTAAGTAACAGTGAAAATATGTGTTCCAAACATGACTTTTTTTCTATATCAGGAATGATAATAGAAATAGGTTTTTTAGGTTGTAATAAATAATGAATAGCACTTATATTCGACATTTATTATATACTCGACTTTGTACAGTGGTAATACGAAGAATAATAGTTACTATGGAATAATATCAAGTTGACCTCAACAGCTAAACTATCACTAAAAAATATGTACTATCTATGCTTTTATTTATTGAATTCTTGAGATATTATAAACTCAAGGTCGTTTATTCTTTCCAATTATGATCTATAAGCAGTATGGCCGATCAAAAACGAGATGTTTGCACTCGAATGTATTGCCTATATTCTAACACTATCATAACATACTTTACTGAAAGATGTGAACATGCATATTACTATCAGCAGAAAATGTCTTCCATATTATATGTGATGATATTTTGATCTAATTCGTTTTTTCTATTCTTTCTTCATGTTAAACTCAACCGAAAAAATCTTGATCGAGTTTGAATATCATGTTTTGTTAATATTACACTTCTCACTTTTTTTTTCATTCATTCTATATTTTTTTCACAGAACTTCAAAAACTGTCAAACAAACATAATAATAACAATTTGTTGCGTTTCTCAGTTTCATTCACAAAAAAAGAATAGGATCCGATCATCCATATTCTTTAGAAATAACACAAGAATCATAGAAAAAAAAATACATAATTATGAAATTGAAAGACAAACAAAAATAATACATATAATCGAACGACTAGATTACATTTTTTTTAATAAGTTTATTCTATCCAATAATATGTGTTTCAATTAGTATCGCCAGCGCCAAGAATGCAACATAAAATGCAATTAATACTATACCAAATCGACGACTGTAGAAGAATTTATTTAATGGTATAAATAAAAGTGTACCAGCCAAGCTTCCGAATAGAAAATAAGCAATTACATTTTGTAATAAAGATTTATCAATCTGTAGAAGAAAAATTAAAAAGAAATATTAATTTTTTTATTATAAGAGATACATACGGCATAGGGAGCGCCAGTTTTCAATGTTACATATGTAAACGGAAGACCCAAACCCATGAGAAAATCTAAAATAAAAGAAAGTTTAGATGATGTTGCCGACTGTTAGTCCATGATTATTATCAGAAATAGTCATCGGTGGAGAGTCGAACTAGCTATAATTTTGCGAAATATTAGAAGTTGCTTGAGCAAATCAAAGCATTTTAAGCAACTGAGAGCATAGATATTTCGCTTTGATAGATTCGAACGTATTTTACGTTTCTCTCAAACAATTCAGTTAAAACATACTTAGAAGTGGACCACCATAACATGCTGATATACCCATATTTGGATAGCCTTGTCGAGCAGAAACAACATTTGATACATAATCTATTTAAATGAAGATTAAAATGAAAAAAAAATTAAATTAAATATTTTACCACTTAAACTGTTGCCCCATGCAAGAAATGTTAAACCAAGAATTGTATTACTTATATCAAAGACAATACCAAATGTTGTTAATAAATTAACAATTTCATTTGCAACTGAATAAATCCAAACAACAGAGACAGTAAAACCAAGAAAGGCAAAACCCTAAAAAAATTTAAAATGATTGAAAAATTCTTCAAGGCACCAAACAATAGAACTATCAATTAATAAGTATAATATACATTCCTTTCATTTACTTCGTTTAATGTTATTCAGATATTTCTCTCTCATTTTCATAATTATTATTACTAGCAAAATTCGATGAGAATATACTAATTTATTCATTTCATGTCTCGTTAGTATTTAATAATTCTTTACTCCACTTTTTTGTGCTATTTTTGGAAACCGAAAAGATAAGATTATGTTACATAAATAAAGATTTTCTTACTGAATGATATCTTGGTTTGGAATGATGTTCAGTTAATATTAACATTGCAAAGCAAAGTATTGTTCCCACAATTCCTACTACAGCCCAAATAGGAAACACATTTTTAATTTTAATAAATCCCACTATTAAAAAATAAAAAGATATTACAAAGTTTTCTTTATTAAAATCTACTAACGTTGTGTTAAAAATGACACAATCAATGGACCGGAAAGAAGATGAAATGAATTCAAAAGTTTATTCCAATTATGTTCTGGTTTATCATAATCAACCAATGGAACAGTAAAATGAAGCAAAAGACTAACCGGCATCTATAGAATTTTCATTAAATAATTTCAATTTGTCAAAATTTTCTTACTTTAAATATCGAAAAAAATTTACTGATTTTTCCTCGTTCTGCCCAAGGCATATCGTCACGTGGTAAGAATGCATGACGAAGTGATAATGCAAATGACACATCAGGTTGTGCATAACTTTCATCGGGAATATTAATATTATCTACTGATACCGTTGTTTCTTCAGGTGTTTGTATAGATCCATAAGTTTTAGCGGCTGCTTCTGTATGTGCAGCTTGTATTAAAGCTCGACGATCTTTTATACGTCGATTTACAAAATAACCACCAATTAAAACAATTAAATATACAACATACATAATTATAAAACCTAAACTTTCATAAAGATAAATCTTTCCATCATACATTGCAACATAAGCAGCAAATGACGCAATTATGAAAAAGATTATGTCACGTAATAATGGTCGTTGTATAGAACGAAATGGTGTAACAAGACATATTGTACCCGCAACAACAGTTGTTACAAAAACACCGGCACCTAAAAAAAAAGAAATTTTTCATTAGAAAATAAATTATACTTTTTAAAATACCAAAAAGAGCACCAAATGCTAAACCAACATCACCACCTTTAGCACTACTAACAGCTGCTATAGCAGAAAATATATCCGGTGCACCATTACCAAAGGCAAGGAATGTAACACCCTAAACAAACGAATATTTATTATAAAATCTGGGTTATTATGAATAAAACTAACCGCAATATTTTCTGATAACTTAAGAACACGAGCGATAACACGAAGTGCAGGGCAGAAACTATGAAATAAAAATATTCTAATTATAATTTTTGTTCATATTTATTTCATTACTAAGAATCAGCAGTTACACCAAGACCAATAAATAGAACGAATAGCCAAGCAGCCTTAAATTATATTTGAAAATATTTATTTTAAATAATAAAATTCTGAATAATAATAATTACTAATATTGTTAAACCAAGTGGTAGTAATTTATCACCAATAGTACAAAAAAGAAATGTGAGATAATTTATAAATCCTTCTTCTAATTTACAATCAGATGTTGTACGCATAAACACACATGTGTCATTAGGAAAATTACGATAATCTCGACACTAAATTGATATAAATTTAATATTTAAATTCATATAGAAATTATTCTTACTTCAATATCCGCAGTCATTATTTAGACTTTGTATTCTAGAACAACGAAAAAAAAGTTTTTATATATTTTTTTAGCTTAAAGATGTACTTAAATTACCTTTATGTATATATGCCACAAAAATATAATGACAAAAAGAAAAGAATTAGATATGAATTTTGAATAATACTCAGTAGATAAGATATACAACAAAATAAAGGCGTTTACATTTGACAAACAAATATAATGGCTAATTGAGTTTTAAAGATTAAAGAATATGTGATAATATATTTTAACAAAGAACGTAAAAAATAATGATTGATAAAAAATGGATATCTAGTTGAAAGGTGCATGAATAAGAGACGATCATATGATAAAGTACAACAACTAGAACACATATTTGTCGCTAGTTAATAGATGTCGTTCAATGATGATCATTATAGCTTTGTCTAATAGACTTATAAAAAAATTAATAATTGAAAGATTATCTATTTTTAAAAACTTTTTATACAAAAATAATGTGTCTGATCTCTTTTGGCTTAATCGTGTTTTTTAAAGTAAAAAGTACAGCTTAGTATTTAAAGGTTAAAATAATTCTATAAAAACATGTACTTATAGAGACTGAATTAAAATTAAAAATAATTTTAAAGCAATAACAAGAATCCCTTATATATTCATTCAAATACGCATTATATCTTCAATACTCATACTCGAGTACGTCTTTGCCGGAACTCGTACTCGAGCACGAACTCCCAGCTACTCGTGGCCGGAGGGTCAATATGATTCGTTCTTGAGAATGATATACTTGAGATTCTAGATAAAGTATATTTTATTAAAAATTCCTATGATTCTTTACTCCGTAAAAATTGTAGACTTTTTATTATCTATTATAATAGTTTTATCTTGAAATTTGATAATAAAAATAGTAGGAAAAAAGTTTTGATTATTAACTTTTAGGATACTCTGTTATTGACATAAGTATGACATATTTTCCTTAACAACCACTTCAAAAATTCGTATTTAAGTCTCGAAAGGTTAATAGTCGTACTTGAAAAAGAGTGTACTTACCCATCTCTATACAAAGGATATTATGTTTTTATAGTAAATCTATTTTAAACCCAATTAAATATTTAACAAAAAAATTAATTAATATAAGCCTAAATACAACTAGCTTATTATGCTATTTATATAAAGTAGATAAAAAAAAAGTATATACGTTCTTTCCACTTCATTTAATTCTATTGAAATCTCAAGGACATTATTCCTAATATTTCAAAAGATTGTTAATGAATTGAATATATATTTCCTGTATCTAATATAGCATAAATAATTATTTATACTTGAAAAAACATCAATTATCACTAAGTAAAAGTATTCAATCTTTATATTGAGTTAAATAATATAAAGTGTCCTTCAAGGTAGATAATTATTTTATTCCGAGAGATATATCAATAACATCATAGAATACTTTTTGACTCTTTTCAATATTTTTGAAATAATATAGAAAACTGCACATGATTAAAAATTTATATCATGTACTTTTTGTTCTTATACTATCTGACATTTGCAACAATAATCTTAATATAAATAGATTAGTCCAGATTATTCATATTATTTAATGAAGAATAAAGGAATGTTAATCATAAAGATACAAGTACACAAGACAAAAGGCGAAATAAAAAGACGCTAATTTATTTTGAAAAATAATGATTGTCACTGACATTTGTTGTTTATTTAGAGAGACAAAGAAAAAGAGAAAAAAAAAAAGAAAAGAAAAGAAATGAAAAACACTAATCTTCAAGTGATGATTGGGAACCTCGAGTATCACCTAATCGACTCGATTGCGTTAATAATTGATAAAGTTGTTCATCATTTAAACAACCATCAACAAATTCTTCTCGACTTATAATACCATCAGAATTTTTATCCATCATTATAAATATATTCATGGCACGTTCTTCTGCTTCCATCTGTCTTTCCCCTTTCTCAATTTCATCACCAATTAATTCATAAATAGCCTTTTCAAAACAAAGAAGAAAAAGAAGTAATTTATTAAATTCTATTCAAGAAGAAAAAGAAAACATACGCTTATAATACGTCTCATTTCCATTTCATCAATTGAACCATCACCATTACAATCATACATACGAAATGCCATATCTAACTTTTTATCAGGTGTTCCTTGTGATGTAATATTAATTGCTTGTAAGAATTCTTTAAAATCAATTTTTCCGCTCGTATCTAAATGATTAAACATAATCGTTTATTAATTACACTCTGTTTTGTTTTCCTTTGTTACCAGTATCAAAAGCACGAAAGACATGTTCGCAAAAATTTTCTGCACGCCCTCGGGGAAAAAATTGCCTGTAGATTTGAATAAATGAATCGCGTGTTAATTCACCGTTGGGACAATCTCTCTTAAATATTAAAAAAGAAAACAATTGAAGTAAAATATAATTATAACAAATCTGATTATACCATAAAGCCTTTGTACCAAGTTTTGATTTTTTTTTCTGAATATGATGTATGAGTTTTTAGAAATTCAAGATCATCGTTAGATAATTCATGCTTCGAGCTCTTGCAGCCCATCAACAACAGCTGAAAACATGTGCCCCTTAAATATACGAAAAATCTTTTCTATGATATAGGTGCTTAAAAATGTTGTTTTTGTTAACTATGACTTAATGCATATTTATCCATTCGTCTCAAATTAACACTCTTTAGTGATTTGCATAAATATGCATACTTTCTCTCTCTCTCTATCTCGGATAGCTTCGAAAATCATCAAGGACAGACAATCTTCTTTCTCTTTCCGATTTTTTTTTGATAAGATTAGCATGACTATCTTACATCGTATGTCACATCATACAATTACACTCTTGTAAGCAAACAAAATATTTATCTCAGCTTGTTCCTATTCTATTTTAAATAAATGCATATGAAAATCTTGTAAAAGATTAATTAGAAAACAAGATACAAAAGCGAACTTGATAATTTGAATATAAAAGAAAGATCAACATGTAATTATTAATGCATACAATGACAGAAGTCTGTCATTTAAACAGTCGTCAGATAACTTATATACAAGGTTTCAGATATGCGCTTCCGTGTTATTCCCTCATTATATTAGCGACTTGTCACATCATTAATCTCATTAACACGAAACTGATTTTCATAGAGAAAATGTCATAGAACGTATATGACTTGACATATGATTCTTAGAAATTTGTATTATTATCTATGCATGGTTAATGACGCTATTAATACGAAATACTTCGATGATCGATATAATTTTTCCATATGTACTAATAGTATTAAAAAAATGTCAGATATCTAACATGAAAATAGATAATTGGTAATAAATAATTATAATTCTTACCTTAAGTCTATAATTATTAATCGAGACTTTCTTTTTTTAGAATGACTTTAAAAAGATGATTAAAAAAACAAAGTATAAATTCAAAAAAAGATGATGAATTTGTAAGAAACAGGTGTGATTATATTTTTTACTGACGTCAAAACTTTAATCAATAAATGTGTGCATGCATATACTATTCATAAGAGGTTCATTTCTTATATCTTAATTACGAAGTTTGATAATATTCTATATTATTTATCGTCATAGAAAGCGAATATATTTCTTTTTTTTTCTTCTGAAGTACGAGATTAAAAAGTACTTACATATCGGCGCAATGTCAAATGTCGAGCAGTGATTATTATTTGTTTTCTCTAATGTCATACGTAACTATGTTTACTATGATAGATGTATTAAAATAAAGGAAGAAAATGTAACAATAAAGTCATATTCTAAACGATTGAATGTTAGATTTCCCAGATGGCATATAGCCGAAACAAAGAATAATAAATAGAAAAAAAAGTTAAATTCAAAAAAAAAGGGAATGAGAACTATGACAAGTCATTTTATTTTTTCTATTCAAGATAATTTTACTTACTTATGTAAAATATTGAAATGTAAATGGGTACGTTTTCCTAAACGTCACCAAACAATAAGAACTATCTATCCAAATAGATTAAACCTAA
>CAJNOI010000541.1:0-39242 GCA_905250115.1 Adineta steineri
GCACGGAGTTCACGATTACGAACGACCTAGAGAAACAAAAGAAAATTTTTGCATTTATTAGATTTTGTTTTTTTTTATATTAATTTTTTATTATTAAATCAACTAAAAAAGGAAATATGTGTAAACAGGAAATTTGATTTGAACCTCAAAATACATCATAAATGTTTTCCCTATAGGGCATAAACTAATAAACCATCAATTACGGAAATGATTAAAAAAACGAAATATGTTCCCTTCGGTTTTCTATCTAATATATTTATTTCTTACTTCATCGACATGATGTGAAAATGTTGTTATTCCATTTAATTTGGACATGAGATTAAAATAAGCTGCTATTAATGCATGAATACTGTGATGATTTATTCGCGATAATTTTCTTTGAGGTATTTGTTGAATATTGCTATTTGAATCAGACATTTTGGTTAATGTTGACTATATTAATAATAAAAAAAAAATAAATATTTATTTTGTAAAATTGATTTACTTGAATTTCAAAACAAAAATGAATAACATCGACAAGAACATCTTTATCTCCAGCTTCAAGTGTAACAAGATTCATAAGACAATAAATAGCATGGAATATATCTTTGGTATTGTTATCCATTAGAATTGATTGATAAAGTTGAGAAAGAAATTGACGACCAAACTAAAACAATTGAGTTTTTTATTTTCTTTGAAACAAAAGAATTATATATATATATACTTTTTTCATAAATGCAATATCAAATAGACGATTTGGTTTAGTTTCTGTTGGTAATTCAAGTTGAGATATATCTTTGGGTAGTCTAAAAATAAATTATATTGAATGAAAATTTATTTTTCTTATTATCCGAGTTAGAAAAGGTCAAGTTAAATGTGCTGTCCAAGTTTTCGCGAAAACTGTAATCATCTATTTTTAACTGCTCTGGACTGTACGAAGTCGACCAGTGATGCTCAGGAGAGAAAAGCATACAGTTACAAGCTACGATTTGCCGAAAAACTTCAAATTTGAAGCTCACTTAACTTGTCGTTAGAAAAATCTATTTAATTACTTTATTTTACGTAATTTATCTGCATATTGTCTTCGATCGACTAATGATTGAAGAATTTCTAATACAATTAAACGAATTTCTGGTTCTGGTGCACTCATCATTTTAAGTAATGGATCAAAAAGTTGATGAGGAAATGTTGTTTGCGTTGATGTTTCACGACGATGAACGGTTTGATAGGTAGCCGCAACCTAAAAAAATGAAAAATGTTACGATACAAAAATCCTTTTACATTTCAATCAAATATGAGCAATGAGCAAAACACACACACACTTATTCTTTCATTTTTAAGTATCTCATATCTTTAGAACTAATAAGAAAAAATAACGAAAAGAAAAAGAAAAATATTTTTTATTAAATTTACATACTTTTTGCACAGTTTTAAGAAGTAATAATTGAAGTTTTAAATTTGCAGCTCTAAAAATTAATATTGAAAAAACAAAATATTTTTTTTGTTAATAACTAACTTCGAATCTTGTGTTGCTTCTTCATAACCTTGACTAAGTGATGGTAATGATGTTATAATAAATTGCATGATTTCCATCATTTGAAAATCTGGTAATTTTTCCGCAAAATCTCCTATTTTACATATTAAAACAAAATATATATATATGATTCATAATTATTCATACCTATTCCATTGATAACTGCTGTTTGAAATTGTTGTTCATCTTGATTATTAACTGAAGAAATTTTATTACGTGAACTTTGAATTTGAAATGATTTTTTTAAAAATTTTAATAAACGTGATATGCCAGTAAACATTGTTGAACCTAATTTTTTTAACATAAAAATGTTTCTTTTTTCGATAAAATAAAAAATTTCTTTACCAGCTCCTGTATTTGCAGCAGCAAAAACCATACAATCTTGAATAACATTCATTATTGATGTTTTTATATTCGCTGTATCTTCTTGATCAAAATGTTTTTCAAGATGTCCAAGAAGTAATTCGATAATTAAATAACTATTATGATGCTAAATAATCAAAGATTGATAATAAGAAGAAAAAAAGGTAAATAATCTTACTTTTATTGAATTCATTATACCAGAAAAAATATATTTGGGAAAATCAACGGGAATCCATTTAGCATGATTATCTAAATGTCTAAAAAAAACAAATTTGATTTTAATCAGAAAATGTTTTAGTTTAGTTTTTTTTACGTAAGAATTGGTTGTACACAAGCAGTTATATTATTTAAATGTGCACGACAAAATAAATCTCGTAAAACAATTTCAGCTAAAACAGATGGATTATCATTGACAATCGCTGTTCCACGATCAATTAATTCAATCTGTTCAGGTGTTACTGTTCCACCAACATTATCTTGTGATGATGTTGGTGTCATACTTGAGAAAAAAATAAAAAATAATCATCTGACAAAATCTCTAAATCATACGGAGTAGATTGTCGATCTTGTTCTCGTACTTCCATATTGAATATAACTGATGGAACGATTTTATCCATATGTTTCCAGACATCATTTTGTAATTCATCATTAGCAGTTTTTCGAATCAATGCATGATGACCACGAAGACCAAGACAGCGAAATCTATGAATTGTATTTTCTAATAAAATATTTTCTCGAAATTTTATTCTTACTTCGTTTTGTTAGTATCACTATTATTATGGCAAAGTTCAGTAAAACGATCAACGAAAAATTCATAATTTCGTTGGTAATTCGGTGCTTCTTCGCGAATCTCACAAAATGATTCGAACTAAACAAATGTTCAATTATATTTATTCTTTCTTCCATATTATTAACAAAAACTATACCGAAGAAACAGCATGTTCAGTTAATTCTAAATCATTTTTTTCTTCAAGTACAAGACGTAATGCATCAAGATAATGATCAACAAATGTATTTAATTGTTGATAGCATGATTTCATCGTATCATTCATAGCTTTAATACCAAGAATAACATAACTAAATATCAAGCAAAAAGATTTTATTATTCATTTAATTAAATATACAAAAGAATTCATACGGCTTATTTCGATGACGTAAATATCGTGCTACTTTTTCTGCCATATAACGGAATGATTTATCGAGTTTTTCTGGTTTAACAACTGCATAGAAACGTAATCGTTCGAGATTATTTTTATCGAGACCATGCTAAATAAATCAAAATAATTAATAAGCTAAATTCCTTTGTTTTATTTACTTGTGGGTTTTGTGGAAATACATTATTGACTAATCGTTTATATCGTGGTACTAAATAGCAACCACAACAAAAACAATTGTTACAATATTCCGACATTATTAATAGAGGATCTAAAATGTTTCAATCCTAAACAGGTTCGAAAAAGTCATTTGGTTATATAAATAGATGCATAACAAATTATAGAAAAAAGTTGATTTTTATCGTTTCTTAGCAAACAAAAAGAAAAATTTATGCAAGGTTATGCATGCATGAAAAAGTGCCATTAGCGAAAAGAATGTGTACACATTTATACATCATGCTTTTCTTTTCCACGCTTCAAACAACTGTCGAATATAAATTGAAAGAACGTATACATTACATAAATATAGAAAAAATTTATTGGTTGATTGTAGCCTATGAAAATAATGTAGAAAACGAAGTGTTTATTAATACGTTGAAGGATATACCCATCATAGAATGCATTCAAGATGACGCTAATAGTTAATGGATTTTTTTAATACAAATATTTTTATGAAATGATAATATATCGTGATTTTTTATTTTGTTTCGATATTTTGAGATACATAAATAATAAAATATCTTGTGAATATAATAATTCTATTTTGAATTAAGCGAAAGATCTAATAAAATCAAATAAAAATCTTACAAGAAAAAAATTTATTTCTAGTTCTGTTTTATAAAATGTTCAATATATACAAATTTCTATTCTTTTTGATAGTTTATCAGAACTTCTTTAAAAATCTTCTCTTAGAATATGATTCAATATAGAGTTGTTATATGCGTCATTGTAGATAAAATATTTCACAATACATTCGTATAGTAAAACTTTCTATGCTGGGTGTTTTATAAAATTTAAAATACTGTCTTGAAATATTCAGCAGTGCAATAAGTATAATTATTTTATTAGCAGAAGAACTCTTTCAATTGAATATATCACTTCAAATTTATGTATAGGACTTTTAGAAAAGTTCAAAGTATTACTCATCTATTTGATGAAAAAATACTGACAACATGTTTCTATAGCAATGCCGTGACCATATATTTTATATTAATTTAAGAGTGTTTTTTACGCGATGTAATTTTATTCAAAAACTCATCATATATATTTGTTTAAACTACGTAGTAGTATCAGTTTGATAGACATTTTCAATTTCAATATACAAAAATTTACTTATAATTAATATTTCTCAACTATTTTCTATTACAGAAAGATAGTAGACAGACGTAACGTGAGTACGAAGAACATACTCAATTTTTATTATGGGTCAAGTTAGGATAATTTGTATTCTACTTTATTTCATGATATTAAAACAATAGACATTAGGATAATAAACTTCGAAAAACCAAACTTCCGTCTTATAAAAATACTTTATATATTAGTCTATAGAAAAAACAATAAAATTAATTGAAAACATTTGATTTGATATGGCATTACTATAGCAATCTATTATTTTCCTTTTGTCGGAAATAGAGTGAAGATAGTATAGATCATCCTGAAATGTTATCTATATTATAATTTTCATCTACATTGTTAAATTGTTACAAACACATAATATGTCTTATACTAGCAAAACATCAAAATAATTTTATAAATAATTTATTCATGTGTATTTTTTACACAATAATATTAACAAAAAAAATAGTTTTATATGCACTATGGACATAAAACACAACAAGTTATTTTTATAAATTATTCTTTTTTTTTATAATAAGTAAAAAAATATGATTAGTTCATTGTGAGCTTCGTTCTTGATTGTTAATTTAAAAATAATATATTTTATTTTGTTTACCATGCCTCTTGTATAGTTGGTATTGTGTTAATCTTAACCATTTTTATTTCATTTTGTTTCTGTACTACATTTTCATTATCAATATTATCAACTGGTGTAACTGTCATAAAACTATTTACAGATGTTGGTTGTGTTATGTAAAGATCTCGTTGATATTCAATATAATCATGTGTATATTCATTAAATTGATCATAATCAATTCCTTCGCTTATTGCTTCCTCACTTGCACGTAATGCTAAACCAGGAATTTTATTCATAATAAATAAAATAATTAATGTCATTACAAAACTCCAAACAAAAGCGGCACCTAAAAATAAAAGATAATCTTCTTTTAGAGAAAACTATCAAATCTTTCTCTTACCTGTTAGTGCTAATTGATAAGACATTTGTATCCAATTACCATCTAACCATCCACCAGCAATAGTGACTTGGTCAAGTGCTGGAATGTATTTTTGAGCAAATATACCTGTTAATAAACATCCAACAAAACCTCCAATACCATGTTGTGCAAATATATCAAATGCATCATCAATTTTCAAAAGAGTTTTTATTTTCCTACCAAAATATACACATGTACTACCACCAATACCAAAGACAAGTGAAGATGGTGCGCTAACATAACCTGATCCAGGTGTTATACAAACAAGACCAGCCATTGAACCCATACAAAAACCAAATACAGTAAATTTATATCGTGGTTTTGTAAGAAAATAATCAAGCATACACCAAGTAAAACCACCTGTACAAGCTGCTAAATTTGTAACCACGCAAGCTAATGCAGCACGACTACCAATAACTAATCCACTACCACCATTAAAACCAAACCAACCAAACCATGATAAAACAGTACCAAGAAATATATTACCAACATTATGTGGTCGACTTTGTTCAATTTGAGTAACTGGTGGACGTTGACCAAGCAGTAGACTATAGGCAAGAGCTGATGCACCAGCAATCATATGAACAGGAGTACCGCCAGCATAATCTAATGCCCCAAGTGTATACGCCCAACCATTAGGTGACCAAATCCAACATGCTACGAAATTATAGACCAATGTACACCAAACGAAAGTGAAGACAGTTATTGGCCACATACGACCACGTTCACAGACTGCTCCTGTTACAACTAAAGTAAAGAAATAAAAATTTCAATTATATATTCAAACTAAGAATATTATACTTGTTGTTGATGTCGCAGCAAACATCAATTGAAATATACAAAATACAATATCAGGTATTGTTAATGATCCAAGTGCTGGTCCATCAAGAACATTAATAGATGCAATATGAGCTAAATCACCAATAAATCGTGACCCAGACATACTGAAAGTCAGTGAATAGCCAATTAGAAACCACTAAAAATATAGATTACAAATGTTTATTATAATTCAAAAAACTGTGAAGTAAAAGATAAATAAATGTATGTACATACCTGAACAGAAGTAACAGCCATAGCCATAAAACTTAGCCATAGCATTGACAACGCACTTTTACGTTTTGTCATACCAGAATAGAATAAACCAATGCCAGGAATCATAATCCAGATGAGTGCTGTTGAGACTAACACCCATGCAACACTAGCAGTATCGACTTCAGTCATTAAAAATAAAAATAAATGAATCAAACTTGAAGAATAATTTTTAAAGTTTTATCACTGTGAAATGAATAGAAATCTGAAATATTGATAACGTCTTATATATGTGAATTTTTACCGGAAGCGTTGTCATATGATGCTCAGAAAAAAACACACCTTCATAGTGTCTTACATAATTAACTCTATGATCAATAACTTTATTGCGGTCATGAAAATACATGACTTTTAATAAAAAATAATGTATTCAAGTAAATTGAAAAATGTTTTTATCAATTTATACTTATCTCAAAAAAAAACAACGATATTTTGTTAATAAGTATTAGTACATCACATGATAAAATATATTTTAAGATACAAAATGCAGCAGTTCATTTCTTTGATCCTATTTTTTGTTCTTTACATAATCGAAATTTGATAATTAAAAAAGATATAATTAAACTATTATCTAAGATTAAAGCATATTGTTTCAAATAAATGTTTAAAAATTCAGTATAAATTAATAACACCGCTAGTTTTCACAACATATAAAGCAAACAATTGGATAACCTACCAGTCATAGTTGTTTTACTTTCTAAAAAAACAAAGAAGAAATTAATTAGTACGTAATAACGATATTATAAGAAGAAAAAACTCAATAGACTTAGAGCTGATTCAGTGAATAAATATCTATCAGACGTACACAGTCTCCACATTTTATAACATAAACACAAATATGTATATTTTATTAGAACTGTTCGACCGTAAGAAATAAAAACTAAGATAAATTATACATATATTTAAAGAAAAATGTAGCTAAGTGGGAGTATAAACGAGTTATATGATTCCATTCAGTTGTATACGTACACTTTAAATATGCTATCTATTGTACTTCATAACTAGTTCATAGTAATGAGAATTATTAATGATTAGCGTATTTTCCATCCGTTCATCATACTTTTCTTATGAAAGAAGAGAAAATTCTAATTCCTTATAAATAGAAAAAAGTACTAAACCATTTGTTTTATACTTCCTGACATAGAGATTATAATGAGAGCATATATTTATTAGAAAAAAAACTCGATAGATTTATAAAATCAACTAAATGAACACTTTATAAAGAGCAAATATTTTCTAAACAGATCAACTGTAAATTTAATTAAGTAACACTTTCCTACTTATTTATCAATTAAATATGAAATAAAATCTTATGTTCATATTTATGATGCAAAACAATGTCAGATCATATGTAGATAAACCTACTCACAGCTTGTAATAACAACACTATTTCTCAATGTCAAAAGTATTCTTTTGTTTCTGATTAAACGTCTGTCACACAAAATCTAATTAATATAAGTACATTATAATTAAAAAAGTCATTTCTCGATGTCCATCAAACCCAGCACACTTACAAAAAAAAATTGTAATTTGAATTAGCTTATTTCAAATGGTTATGTATTTATTCATATGTACCTACTTCTCTAGAGTATTTTTCTTGTGATTCAGAAATACAAATAATGATTTGTCACAAAAATATGAAAGAGAAGTTTTCTATTATTTATTTGTGGAAATATTTAATAAAGACGAAAATATCACATCAAAAGAATAAATATTTAAACTTACATATTAACGTCCAATAGACTCGGAGTTATGATAAAAGTCTAGAATATAAAATGACACATGCAAAGTGTGATTTTCAACATGAAAGAGTTTATTATGATTTTATAATAAGTTTAATTGCTTTGCATGCTGTTTTTATGAAAACACTAAAATGATGATGAATAATATAAAGTGTTGATCGCGTTAGACTTACTAATGAAAAGAAGTGTAAAAAATATGATAAACAATAAAAAATAGAATGAGAAAACTTATGAAACGTAGGTGTTGTCTTAAAATCTCTGACGTAAGCACTTTAACTAATAGTATCACTTTGATCTTTGCCAATATACACGTGTTTTATCACTAATAATCTATATCGATTAGATAGATTTGTGTCATCGTTTTCTTAAAGATAAGATCACGATGGTATTACATTCAGATTTTATTTGAAAGAGTAAAAGTCAAAAACATCATATAATGAGACTACCTATCTTCTTATCTGTCTCACTTAGGATTGATGATGTACGGATTTAGCATTATGTCTTATGTATTATGAATTTTTATTGCTTCTGATAGTACTGAAAGAAATACATCCTTGTTTGATAGAGAATGTCAGACGCTAGAAGTGTCATATTAAAAAGCTCTATCTCAATTAATACTGCCTAAAAATAGAATCTATTTTCTCGTCTATGAATATTGACATAAAAGTTTAATCGCGTGTCAAAGACATCATATAAATCCCTTTTGAACTGATTCACCGATGGTTGTTATTCTGTATGTTAATAAAATTATTTTAATAATTTACGGAATGAGTTGATTATACTAATTAAGTGCATATAGAAGCATTGAAAATGAATAATAAAGAAGGAGGAGGAAGAAGTATTTTGAAGAAAAAAAAAGTGAGATCAAAGTTCTGGAAGAATTATTTACCCTTCGTTACTCGTAAGTTTTTTGCGTCTCTAGAAAATATTTTTGACCAAAATTTTCCTATATGATATCTTACAATAAACTCAGAGTGCAAAAAAATATAGCGTTCATCGAACGTGCATATAATTTTCTTAGAGCTCTAACGAGCAGATCCTTTCGAAGGAAATGGTAAAAAAGTAAATCTAATATACCGATTCTTATTATAATTAATACCTGGAAATATCCGTAAAATATATGTATATTCAGTTAAGATTGAAAAACAACTGGTAGAACTGCTAAGTTGTTATAGGATTGAAGTGAAAAATAAAAGAAATAAAAGCTATATAAACTTGAACAACTTAATTGAATAGTAAATTTATTTTAAATACTTGTTATTGAAAAAGATAATGAGTTATCGAGTAGAGTTCAGAAGAGTATCTTTACGGTGCAGGTTCAACCTGTAAAGTTATGAACTCTCTGAAAACACAAGTTGATCGAATTACTTTCTCGCTTAACTTCCGAAAGGTATATTATGTCATAGGTACAGAAGTACCCAATAATTATCTGATTTATATACTAAATTCTTTTTAATCTTTAGTAAATTTTGAAATGAATTGATTTCGTAATGTGAATGAATCAGATCTTATAAGCGTTATATGGATCTAACAATAGCATTTGTTTTTCAATCTCATAAATCTTCATTTATATTCTATCGATTATATTTTTGCTCTATAAAATATTTTTCTTCGATTTCTACCAATTTAATAAAGAAGTTCGATTCGGAAATGAACGATCCAGAGATTCGAGCTCAATTCATGTCTCATAATAATTCTCTATAGTCATGTATAAACTGATAGTACGATAATCATTCATAAAACATTCTAAAATAAATTATGTTCTGAAGAAATATTTGACCAATTAGATATTCTTTTTAGAACATATATCTAGTTTATGTTTATAAGCACATTCAACTAATGGTGATAATTTTAAAGCTATTACTTGTACGTACCGTATAATGAAAGATTGACTGAACAGTTTGGCATATTACAGGACAGACAAGCACGCTAAAATAAATATATCGATCAGTTATATTATAGTAGAAGGTATATGATCCTAATGTTCTACTGAGAACATTTCTCTTTTCTTTTTATAAGAAAATTACAAATAGTAGGCAGTAATATTTCATTGTCTATTTTGTATAATCAAATGTCCGTATGACAATAGGTTCTTGTCAGAAATAAGATATTCTTATGTTATATTGAGCACTTTGAAGAGCTCTTGTATCTTTACAAAATACTTTTATTTAAGTGACGTATTTCTTCTGAAATGAAGTTTTTTAAAAGCTTTTTTAAGGAATAATAGCTATCTCTGCGATTCTAAATACAGAAAATAATTTTCTTTTCATGACAACTCTGTCTATAAAGAAAACTATTTTTATTTGAATTATAGGAACTATAAGTTGAAAGATCAACTAATAGTTTAATAGAATAAGAAAAAATTAAACCTGAATAGAGACCAAGTTACGATCTGTTCAAGAGTCAAATAGACTCAAATTTGTTTTCATATTTTAACTTTTAACATTAGCTTATGTTGATTAGCCCTCCGGCGGTGTTTGGGAGTCCAAGAGGCCCACAATAGTGTCTTTTTGTTTTTTTCTATTTTAAGATCTATGCAATTCGAAGCGATCTTTTCGCTAATCGTTACTCTTCTAATGATACATAAGAACCATATGAGATTTCTTGCAAAACTATCAGCAATCAAAAACTAGAGTGCAGGTCCGTTTGGATCCCCTGACAACATTCGTGTTATATAGATGATTTTAATTCGTATTACGTATGCCCTCTATTGTTTCGAAGGTCTATCTATTGGAGATTGATTAGTTTGTTGCTATGAGTAAGGAATAATGTGTTTCTCTATCCTTATTTATCTATCGAAATATTTTCACCATTCTCTTAACTTTTACTCACGACAAGCGTAATCCCTCTTTTTTCTTGAAAAATCAGCATCTTACGTATACTACAAGCGTATCAATGCATCAGTGACTGAAAGGAGATCATGGTATAGACCTTGATCTATCTTATATACTACAACACAGATGAATTTTCATGTTTTCCTTATGTATTTACGTGTGGGTCCACTTGGACCAACATACATCGTTCGTGTGACTAAGCGAGAACACCTCCGGAGGGTTAGAATCATTCATTCGAAAAAATTCTATTTTCTCGCATACATGAGTCATCCTTTTAAATATTTGAATATCTATTCATTTCGAACCCTCACACTAATTGAATTTAATGTAACAAAAAAAACATATTGTCCTAGTATGGATTTTGACCAAAACAGTATATTCTCTAACAGACTTGCGGAAGGTGTAAAACATTCTTATCTAGATATGACATCTTTCATTAGCACACATAAACAGCAGTACAGATATTATAAAAAATCAAGCTCAGCTCTGGAATTTTTCATTTTAAAATATTTTTCTAAAAAACCATCATGAATAAGAATATATTTTATGAATTTTCTGTCGACACAAGACGTGAAGTATGGAAGCGTCAATTGTGGGTGATTGGCAGTGAAGTGATAAGAACAAGATAGTCCATTAAACGCTTTTGCCCGACTTTTTTTCTCTTTTACTATGTCAAATTTCTTTGTATGTGTGTGTCAATCAGTGTTCTTATCAATTGCTAACCTTTTATGAAACAACAAACTGAATGTTAAAAAATACTTACGGCAACAAAATTCTATTTTTACAGCAGAACTTTTTCTATATTTATATTTCTATCTAATTGTATGTCATAGTTCATGAGTAATGTTTATAACTTCTCATAGCAGCCTTTCAATTTTGTTAAAGTATTCATACATTATTTTTGTTCATAGAAAATGATGTTTTGCTTTCATACTGCAATATAGTAATGAATACAAGAAAAGAATATATTTTGTGAAATGTATATAAAGACATTTGTTATACTTGAATTTTCAAAGTAATCTGATGATTTATTACATTTGTGTGTACATTTAGAAAATATTCACAATTTTAACACAACTAGAATAAACAGTGAAATATATATTCGATTTTAGAAAAAAATATGTAGGTAAAAGAGAAATACTATTCAGTAAAAATATAATCATACTTTTGTCAATAAATTTCCCTCGTATAGCAGTTTGAATTACCATGCGTAGTCTCCTTTCCAGAGTGTATATTTAGTTACGTGGCGTGAAATCTTTTATTCAAGACTGATGTTCAATTACACCGCCCTATAGAATCTTTCTAATACAACTTCCTTTTTCCATACATGAAAATCTAATAACATATCTTAAATTTGAGTGTTTGATTCTATGACTCTCTTAATATATTTTCAATATTTATTTCTTATTCTTTTATTTTTAGTTGTTCAAGTGCATCATATTATGAATATAGAATATATGTGAGTGTATAAGAAAAAAATGAAAATAGAAAAGGTTAGTAACTAAATCTACAAGAATGATGATTAGTAGGATGGTATTCTTTTTCTTTTCCTTTGCATTGTAGAAATAGAACAAATAATAAATCAAAACGAATATTTTCTTTAATCTCGTTTTTTAACGTCAAGGCTTTTCACTTGTCCATCATTATTATTTGTTTCTTTTTTTGAACTAATCATTGTTGTTGTAGCAGTAAGTGGCGTAAGAGCAGCCGGTATTACTGTTGCTTGTGGTTGAGTTGATGCATTAATTGCACCTGGGATTGTCGAAGAAGCAGTTGCTCTTCGATATGCATCAGACTAAATAGAATTTTAATAAATTTAGCAAAATTAAAATAAATCATAATCAATTATATTTACAATTGTTTCTGACCAACTATTAAATAATATACCCGATGAAAGATTTTCAAATGGCATTAAAGGATCATATTGCTTAAAAAATATAGTTATTATGCGTACATATATAAACATTGAAGCAACACATAAATAAACTAATTCACGTTCAAATTGAATTAATTGAAGATATTCTAATAAGAATACTATTGCAGAAATAAAACATGCTTTTGTTGCACTAAAATAAAAATAATTGATTTAATTAATCGACATAACAAGAATATAAGAGTGTCTATGCATCTTTTTTATCTATAGGAAAATTCTAACTAAACTTAAATCAATTGTTTGGAATCTGAGCAGAAAATAAATGTTTACGTCAAGGTTATACGCAATGATGTCTGATTAGATATTGTTTATAGATGAATGGGTAAAAGAAAATCCTTCCTTATTTTCATCTAGATAATACGACAAAGAAAGATATTTTAGAACAATTTTTTTTCAACTGATAAATCTTTTCTGATAATTATTGAGATACTGTATATAAATTGACCTTTCTTATGTGACCCTAGGATAATTTAGAAACTTAACAACTTTCTATTTGACTTTCTCTCTTAATATGTATTATTAAATTAGTCTAACATATACGTTAATTAAATACATACAAAGATGGAAAAAGAAACTCTGTTTGTGTAGGTAACCAAACACCACGAATAAATCGATCAATTGATGATATAATTGATCCACCACAACCTAAAGCAAATTATAGAATTTCAATGATTTATTTACTTTTTTTTATTACCTTTAATAGCTCCAATAAGAACAACAATAAGATAACCATCGGGATAGATCGCTAGTGTTGAATGAACTCCATCGAAAACTTTTTTTGTTCGTTGAATTTCTTTTGCAACACCAACAATAATTCGTATAGGTACAAATCGTAATAAACGTGTTATAATATCAAATGGTGAATAAAATACAAGATACCAACATATAGTTGCGAGTAAAAGATGTTGATGATGAGCAAAATCTTTTATAGGACTTTCACCAAGTAAAAAATTAGATAAAATTGAACCAGCAAAACTTAGTAACATTGTTGATAACCAACATGATAATGGATGACGACGTGTAAAATTTTGTGTAGCTAAAAATGACAATAACAATATGTCTGTGATAAATCATAAGACAATGGTAATGTAAACGTTTTCTTATACTTATTTGTTTCTATTATAAACTAAGAATTTTTACCTGGTTGATGCTGTTGTATATCATCTCGAACTAGCAATGCTGTTAATAGATAATGACAAACGTCAAAAACTGGATACATTCGTAAATGTGCCAACTGAGAGCCGACATCGATTAATATTTCTTTGTTCATTTTTTTAAATTGTGTTTTACACGTCACCGGCTCATGTAATTACGAAGAGAAACAAGAAAAAAATGAAAATTATATCTAAAATAAAATTTCAAAATCTTAATTAGTAACGTAGTTTTCAAAGACTCTTTTATGCGAAGAAACTGATGTTTATAAACCATATGTTTTAATATTACGACAGGAAAAAAGATAATTATGTAGATAAATAATATATTGGAATACACGTAGATATTTTTCTTAGAAAAGAAAACTGACAGTTGACGATGGCGATTGCGACACGCAATGGAAATATTTAAGTAAATAATATTGATTCAGCTTCGTTTAGACACAAATAGATTGTAATGCCTGTTGTTTTCTCATTTGGAAAAGAGCAGTCGTTGAATATTGTGCTAAAAGTTCTTTATATGCTTCGATAAAGGCCATTCATGCATTTAGCGAATATGAACAAATAATTTGTCAGTTCTGTCCTTGTTGTAGCAATGCTAAAAAGAGAGGTGTCTATTGGTTATCGTCGTTGCATTTACTTATGTATGTTAGTAGCTACCATCATTATCTTTCTTCTGCTTGAGTACAGTGATCATCGGCATAGCATAAAGAAAAGAAGAAGAAGAAGAAGAAAAAAACACTAGAAAATGAAGACAGCAAACAGAAAAAGAAGGAAAGAAAGAAAGACTTTTTTGTATGCTGATATTGCCGTTGTTGATGATAAAAAGAAAAACCACAGACAACAACAAGATGATATATATATAACGAGAGAATTATTGTGGCTTCTATAAATGCTAAGCCAAAAGACAGAGTGACAAGAAATACAGATGCACAATCAATGAATACATATATCTCTATATGGATATATATAAAGATAGATAGATAGATAGAACCCGAAGGCATTACAATAGAAAGCAAAAAAACGAAGCATCTCATATTACTCAATAACTGTCAATAAAGTAGAGAACATTAGGAGTCTTTCTTAATCAAAAGAAAACGATTGAACATGTCATTTACTCAGAAATAGAAATAATAATATACTTTCATTCTTCTTTTTTTCTCTCTCCTTCATTATGATAATTGTACTTATACACATCTTTACTTCTACTACCTATTTATATAATGATTAATCAAATTTATTATTTCTCTTTCTCTCTCTCTTTAATTTGTGAACTTTTCATGGCACAATAAATTGAATACAAAAAAAAACACAAAGAGTATTTTTTCTTTTTTAAAGAAGATATTTTTTATTCATAAATGAATTAATACTTGGAAGAGTATTTGTTTCAATTAAATCATCATCATAATGATAAATATTCGTTGGTGATAAAATATCTTCTTGTTTAAATAATGAATTTGTTAAATTTATTGAATGACTTATTGATGGAAGAACACTTCGCATTTGATATGTTAATACATCAACATTAATATCTTGTAAATCTTGTGGATGACATTTTAGATTTGTTGATTGTTCAGACTTAAATAAAAAAATGAAAAAAATTTTTTCAGAAAATAAAAATTCTAACTAAAGTTGTTTGTTCAATTAAAGAATTTGATTCCGAATGTTGAAGAATAATTTCATCAGGTTTTTGTTGTTGAAGTTTTTTTGGTGGCCGTCCAACGGGTCGTTTTGGACCATTATTAACTACGGTTGAATTACGACGACGTGCTGTTTTATTGATTGATGAAGTATTGGAATTATCATCATTTATTAACCATGTTTGATGACAATTATATGTAAGAAGATTTGAAGAATCTAACGATGACAAAAAATGATAGAATTACAGTAAAAGAATAAGACTATTACCATACGTAACCGATGAATCATGTGAAGGAAATTGGAGATAACCGGAATGAGATACTTGTGGTAAGAGATTCATTGATGATGTATTACCAACTAAAATGAAAATAATGAATATTAAAAGAAAACAAAATAGAGAAATTTTACATCCAATTGATGGAGCAAGAATACTTTTATGTTGATTATCAATATCATTATGTTTAGAATATTTTCGTTTTTCTATTATAAGAAAAAAATTTTCAATATATTTACACAACCGGCTTTTACTTTACTTGATTCGGAAATATAGGATATTGAATTATGTGTTGTTAGTGAATTTTCACTACTTGTTGGATGTTGAATATCATCATCTAGATTGGGATTAACTAAAAATAAATTATTTATCGAACAATAATATATAAGACTGATTTATTCCAAAAACAATAATTATTCTTCTCAAAATATCAACAGTTCGAAATGTCTCTCTCGTAGAGTTATTTATAGTCTACTAATACATTTCCAAGCTGGATCATTAGGAAATAAGATATTAGTTTTCTGTACAATGTTACTTTAATGAATCAGATACATGTTTTTGACAAAACTATAATTTTTATTAGCTAACCTCCGCCAATAGAATTTGAATAAACACCAGTAACTGTAACACCTGAACTACTTCGACCACTCATATCTAATGCACTTTTAAGACCAAGTAAACCATTTCTTGGATCAAATCTTGGAATAGTACAGTTAAGAAAAAGATTTCGTTTAAAATGATCAAATAATGAATGTTTAGAATTTGATTTCGTATTTTCCGAATTGATAAAATCAACAACATCTATATATTAAACACAAACATGATTTTATTAGAAACAAAAATCTTCTTACTCTCTGCATGATGAATAATCTCAGTTCGAGGTCCAATATATTGAAAAGCAGGTCGAGGTCCACGATAACTTGGATCTGTAACTTTTGTTATTAAATTAATTGTTGACAATACATTTGCAATATCATATAATCGTCGAACTTTTGCTATAAATAATAATTAAAAAGCTTAATTCTTAATTAAACAAAAATCCTGAGAACTAATAAATATGCAAAATAGAATCGAAATTATATGATGATTACTCTTATAACGACCAAATTCTGTTATTTCATTTTTTGAATCGCCCAATAAAACTTTAGCCGCAAATATAATATTCACAATTCGATCCTTTTCATTATTATTTTGTTGTTAAAAAAAATTCATGATAAAAATAATTGACTTACATCGGATGTTAGAAAAAGCATAAGAAATTTTTGTGCCATAATACCAAGTGCTTTTTCTTCACGAGCAACTAATCGAATAAAAATAACTTGTCATTTAAAAATATGTATATATGATTGATTTTTCTTTTACCTTCATCATTTTCTGATGATGAAACATTTTTACCAGTTGAAACGATTTGAATACATTTTAATGCTTCATTTTGTGTTCCTTGACCGGTATTTAATTGACCCGAGAGAACCATTTGATCGATTTGTTCACGAATTGAACGAGCAAATTCAACAAAACCAGATTTATATGCTAACGTCTGAAAAAATCAGTCTTGTATGTTATATTCACACTAATGTGCGTATCCTTAATCTCTATTGTTTTATAAATATGAGTCACAAGAGAAAAAAGACTTCAGTCGAATAAATAATAATAGAATATGGCGTGTTATTTCATCATAGGACTTTTAGCTAAAGTAGATGTCTCTATAAAGTATCCGCATTTTAAGTATGGTTCATTAAGAAACACAGGAAATGGGACCTTTAGCATGAGAATTTTGAGTTAAATTAATTACATTGTTTAGCAAAAAGAACTGAAAATCGAACCTTAAGTTTTGATAATGTATGACCTAAATTTCCAAGACCATGCCATTGATATTGATTTTTAGCAATTCGACTCATTGTTTCAACTGATTCAAGAACATTGACAATATCATAAATACGTCTTCGTTTTGTTTCTAAATTTTATATAAAATATTTTTTTCTATTATTCAGAATAAACTTACCAAGAACTCGAGCCATTTTATCAAGACAAATAACAATCATTTCACCCTATTATATTATATATGAAATTTGAAAAAAATAAATTATTTTGAATTCAAAAAAAAACTCCAATTATAAATTATTGCAAACATTGAAAATCTACTTACAGGATGAACGTTAGGTGGATACATTGAAATAAATCTAGACGAAATGTACACGACAAAAACAACATTCTGATATTGAAATATTCAATCAATCCTACCTCTGACAAAGTAAACCAAGTGATTTATCTTTTCTTGATTGTCCACAATTGTTGTTTGATTTTGTCGTATTATCATGTACAGGTGAATCTGAATTATCGATATCACTTGTTGATAGATGATAACTTGTATTTGATTGATGATCATATGGTAAATAATAACCAGTTGGAGTTATTATCTGATTCGAATGCCAAAACTGATTATGATCAATCATAGAATCAAATAGTGGATGAGACATTGATGATGGATCAAGTAATGAACAATTATTAACAAAATCATTTTCTTGTTTAATTTCAAGTACATCTAAATATGTGTCAAAAATTAAAAATTCTATAACAATATAATTATTTTACTAGTATTTTTTCTTCCTTCAATACTTTTCGTAATTGTTATTTCTTGTTCTGAATGATTTATGATCTTTTTCATTCGTTTTTTTCGTTCTTTTTTTAATGGTGTTGTCTGCTGTTGATGTACTTTATTTTGTATTGAATCTGTATTTGTTGAACTACGTAATTTACGTCCATATGATAAATCTTGTCGTTGTTTTTTAGATTTTTTAATTGATGAATTTACAATACGTCGATTATTTTCTCCTCCAATTGTTTGATTGACAAGCATTGATTATATAAAATCTGGAAAAAGAAAATATTTTTTTTTTTTCTTTGTTTATTTTTATTTATTTTTATTCATATTTTTAGAATACAAAGATCGGCGCCACATTGATTGATTGGCGCATTCATCAGTCTTTATATCATCCCCCGCCAAACAAACAAACTCACCAGATGATTTTTATTGTTAATCCAAGATTGATGATAATATTCAAAATTGTAGTTGGAATAAGATATATATAAGATCGTGTACAATCAACAATGAATAACAGACTAATGAATAATGACACACAGTCAGTAATCAGGATATTGTCTCATTAACTGATCAAGGCAATAGCACGTGTATATAAAGAGAAGAAGAGAAAATGAATAACAACTTGATTATTAGATTGGATAGAAAAGTTTGTTACGAACATTTATTTTTTCTTTTCGTGCTTGACAACAGTATAGGAAATTAATGATTAATATAAAAACAAAATTCGACTTTTATGATACTTTAATATATCACCTTTTTATTTTATATATATTTCTTTTTCAAAATAAATGAGGTGATATATCAAGAAGTTAATGAATCGTAACGTTTATATAATGTATAAAAACTAGCCTTTGATTTGATAGAATGAAAATGAGTTCTTTATTATATTATTGAAAGAAAATGTGAAAGTTTTATGTTAAATGTATGATAATAGAATATGATGTATGCCTTTACATGCTGAAATAGAAGAGACAAATCAGGATTTGTTTGTATTTTGCTATTTTAGTATGGAAATAAAAACAAGGTTTTATTTTTTAATTGATCGTCTGATCTTTGTTTTTTTTTCTTATAGATGAAAGAAAAGGACGAGATAAGGATCATTTAAATTCTACAAAAAAAACCGAAAAGGGTCAAGGAAGAAAGTTTTAAAAGTTATTGAAGTTGACTCTTCGTTGAAGATATATTCTGTGTTGTTGTCGATGGTGTGGGTGGTTGCCAACTTTGTATTTTAGGTGGAACAGTTGTGTATGGTACATAAATTTGACTTGTACCAGTTCTATTTTCAATATGATCAATCATCCATGGGTATTTTTTTAAGGGTGTTGTTGTTGGAGGATCATCGGTTATATATTGTAACCAACGATGCCTAAAAATACACATAAAAAAACAAAATTCGCAATTTTTATCGATTATCTATTAACCATTCTGGGGGAACTTGACTTGCATCATAATCAAGTCCAACACGATCAGCATATTGAACCCATCGACTGCGACCTGAAAACAAAGATCAATTTTCAGTAATGAAAAAGTAAACATTTTTCTAATCTTACCAACAAAATAACGTGTATTTTGATAGTAACGATTTCCATACTTATCAGCACCAATAAAATTTCCAGTTTTTAAATCATCATAACTAGATATATATATATATGAATTGTAATCTACTATAGAATGCCTATTGATTTCTTACCGATAAAGTGATAAAACTGTATTTTTAATGCCGCCATAATGGCGCATAATTTTAAACCACTGTCCAACTTTTGCTAAAATCCCTTCCGACATTATCTACAATAACTCTATTATTAATGAAAAGAAAACAAAAAACAAAAAAAAACGGAAGAAGCAAATTTCGTTTATTAAGAATAGTAAATTTCATTTTTTTTTATATAAATATTCAAACAAAAACAACATTAATTTTTAATTGAAGCCGTTTTTTGAAGATTCTCTGCTAATTTATCAATTTCATTATCATCTAAACAAAAAAATGTTTTTATTTTACAAAAATTTTCTTGAAAAAAAATTTACCTTCATCAGGAATTGTAAATAATGATGACCAATATGGTCGATGAATATCCTTAATCATTTGAATAGTTCGAACAGATCTATAGAGAAAAAAAATTATCTTATAGTCTTTGTTTTACTAAATAACATACACATCATCTTGAGGATATTTAGCAGAATCTTCAGAACAACGAACAGGTACATCACCAAGAAGTGTAGCTACACAAGCTGAACCACAAATATTTAATTGATGCAAACAATAACCTCCCTAAATAAATAAGAATTTATCGTACAAGGAAATAATTTTATAGTGAAATACGAACTTCAAGGACTTCCAAAACTCGACCATTAGCTAATGGAAGTAACATATGAGTCATTTGGGAATAAGCACAAGCTGTTAATTTTCCCCAACCCTACATAAAAGAAAAATTCAGTAATTTATTTAATAGAAAAAGTAAATTCAAACTTACAATTCGATCTCCTTCTGCTGCATCAAAACCAGCACAAACCAATACAAATTCTGGATTAAACTAAAAAAGTTCATTTTTTGAAATAAAAACAAATCATTTTTTTTATATTTACTTCATAAGCCATTGGTAAAACTACATGATGAAAAGCATTTATATAATCTGCATCAACAGCTGGTGGATCCTATGAAAGAAATATTATTTAATAGAATTTAATTTAACAAAAATATATATTTACAAAATTTAACCATCCTATATTGACATTAAATCCAAGTCCTTTGTCTTTTCCACTATCCTTCGGATGACCTTCATTTGGTGGAAAGGCATCATTACAATGTAATGATATATAGAGTACACTAAAAATATTTTTGCTTTTTAAAAAAACTGTATTTTAATACAATTGTATGTTACCCTGGGTCTTCATAGAAAACATCCTAAAGAAATAAAGACGTAGAAGTTGAATCTTATATAACTCAAATGAGATATTTACCTTGACTCCATCACCCATATGATAATCAAAATCAACGATTAAAATTCTTAAAAGAAACATCAAATAAATTCTATGATTCAATTTATTTTTATATGTATACCGTTGAAGATTATAATTCTTCTGTAAATATCTTGCACAAATAGCAACATTATTGAAATAACAAAAACCGTAATCCATACCGGAATGCGCATGATGACCAGGTGGACGGATAATAGCAAAACCATTTCGTCCCTAAATATAAAACTTAACTTTTGAAAATCAAGAATTAATTCTCACTTTATCGGTCATTATTGCATCAACCATATTTAAACAAGAACCGGCCGCTAGAAGAGCATTATCAAATACTTCCTGTTAAATAGAAAACAAATTATAATATTGAAAAGAAATTAAATATGGATTTAACATACATTTGTATAGTCGACAGAACGGCTTACACCTTCTCGCTTCTGTAATTCTTTTTTAGTCTGCGTTTTTGTCGTTTCTAAATCGTCATAGAATCTATTAGTATGAACGAGAAGAATTTCATCTTTAGTTGCATGACGACTTGGAATCATTGTACAACGTTGATCAAGACCACGACTTTTTAGACCTTTCCATATTGCTACAATTCGTCCAGGTCGCTCACAATGATTACTAAATAATTACAAAATAAAATATTTCTATCTATCCATACGTAATTTGACTTACCCAACACTAAATTTTCTCATAAGTTCATCATAAACAAGAAGTGTTGGTCTAAAAAAATAATAAATATTGATCTAAAGTACAAAAACTTTATTTTACCCCCTTTCTAGTGGCTTGTGATGTGGTGCTAATTCAATTGCACGTTTGATATTTTGCTGAAGTTTTTTTGATTGTTCCCCTGTTCGATCAATAATGAGTGTAGGAGTTAAATCATATTGCTTTGGTCGATTTTCATTAGTCGCCAATTCATTTAATGATCTAAATAATATTTCTTTTATGAATCATAATCATACGCGAAATAAATTAAACCAACCGTTTATGTAATGCTTCTTCTATCCAAACTTGACTTTTTTCAGTTAAATCAATACGTAATGATTGCCAATAATCTTTCAATACATTTTTACAGCAAGCAACAGTTTTTTTCACTCTTTAGTACAAAAGAAAATAAATATTCAAATTTAATTAAAAATCATGCTTAGTACGTTAAATCAGGGTTTGCACATGCTTGTAAAGGTGAACATGGATCACCAAGCAATGATCGTAGTGTCCATGCAGCGCTTTCAGCTAAGGTATCAATACAATAACCACCCTAATTATGTGAAGTGCAAATTAACTTTTCATTCGAAAAAAAAAGAATTCTTACTTCAAGAAGTACCATCACTTTTCCATTAGCTAAACCTTTTAAATAATGTGTTAAATGTGCAAATGTATCAGGTGTAACTTTCATTTCGCCCTATAATTAATCGAATTTCTTTTATATCAGTCATAACAGATATTATTTTATTACCTCTGGACAACCCAAAGCTACATCATATCCAGCTGAGACAAGTACCAAATCAGGATCATACTAATAAAATATCTATTGAAATTCTTTTTATTGAATAAAATCTCTTTTATTACCTCATAAGCAATTGGTAAAATAATATTAAAAAATATATACATATAATCAGCATTTTTTAATCCAGTCTAAATATTCATTTATATAATTTCATTAATAATAATAAGTACAAAAATTCTTACTTTATTTAATGGTATATTCACATTAAAACCTCGTCCATCACCTTCTCCAATATGATCAAAATCTGATTCTGCTAGTTGTGGCCAATATGCACCATGCTCATATCGATGAGTTGAGATATATAAAACTTTATTAGTATCATAAAAAGCATATTGTGTACCTTGACCATGATGTACATCCCAATCGAGAATTAAAACTCTAATAGAAAAAAAAACAAACAAATAGAATTATTCATTATAATTTGATTGATTTACCTTTGCGCATTATATTTTTCGATAGCAGCTTTTGCTGTTATAACTACATTATTG
The DNA here is from genome assembly GCA_905250115.1 of Adineta steineri. Taxonomy (NCBI): domain Eukaryota; kingdom Metazoa; phylum Rotifera; class Eurotatoria; order Adinetida; family Adinetidae; genus Adineta; species Adineta steineri. Next base: position 23,595 of record CAJNOI010000541.1, read on the forward strand.
AATAAACAAAAGCCATTTATTTCATTCTTCGATGCATGATGACCTGGTGGACGTACAAGAGCAAAACCATTTCGACACTTTTGATGAAATACAATAATAAAATAAATTTATATTTAAGAAAATATTTACCTGATTGGTCATTATACTATCTAGAAGATTAAGTGAACCACCAACAGCTAATTTAGCTGCATCAAATGTATACTAAATTATCGAAGATTAATTAAAAATTATTTGTTGTATTATATTTACTTCATTCATGTAAACATCTTCATATTCTTGACAGACTTGTTTTAATTGTTCAATATTTTGAACGGGTGCTTTCGATAATTTTTTCAATAAACTTTCATTATGATATAATAAAATATCATTATCATTTGCTGGAGTAGACTTAACAAAAAGACAACGATCAAATAAATTTAATTCACGACAACGATCAAGAATTGATGATAAACGACGAGGACTTTCATGATGATCTTTTGCCCATGGACATTCATGTTTAAGCATCAAATCATCATAAGTATATCCAGTGATTGCATTCGCTTTTGTAGACATTCAGTGTAAAAAAAATAATATTAATCTAAATGAAAAACAATGCATAACATGATTTTTCTCATAAGCACAGCATCAGTTATATATGATTGAGAGAAAAAAACTATGTTCCATGATAATATAGGCTGTAAAGGTATTCTCTAATAATACTAATAATAGAATTGAAAAAAAAATGTGGAAGAAAGAATACAAAATAATTTATTTAAATTGGTTATCCCATTATCCATTCCATTTGATTCATTATTGTAGATGGCGTTAGAAGACAATATTTACTCTTGTCAAGAAACCTTTAAACATATAATCATTATGTTAAGCAAATTTTGTTGAGTTTTGTGTGAATTACTCTACTAATCAAATTCATATTGTACAATTCTGATTGATATGAATTCAAAAAACTATAAAGAAATGTTCTATATGACATATTTCATACAATAAAATCGATAGATGGAGTATAGAAATAATGTAACCCTATTAGTGTATTCACTAACCAAATGTGCTTTATTTTATTTTACCTTTTACCAAAAATAGATACAAAGAAACGATGACTCGATAAGACTAAACGAAAAATAAGCCGAGTCAAATTTCGTGTATCCTATCTATCTTATTAAATCTAAATAACTATTATAACATCGTTGTATTGTACAAGATACCTAAAAAATATGACTGAATTACAAAAATCTCGTGTTGATGTACTTATGATTGGTTCAGGAGAATATACAACAGGTTATGTACATGGTACAGCAAGTAAATCAGACAAGAGTAAAGGAGGTATTAGAAAAAAGATATATTTAGTTGATTATATTAATTGTCACTAATCTATAGTTGTGGCATTAACATTGATTGATTTACGTCGTCGAGGTAAAACAGGTCGTTTAGGTATATGTGGAACTAATGGAAAGAAATTTCCTGATATTCGAAATCATATGCAACAAGCTATTGGTGATTTTTATAAAGAAATGGATTTAACAATGGATTGGTGGTCTGTAGATATATATAAAATACTTAATTATTTTCTTTAATATATATATAAATATTAGGCCTGGTGATGATGCTATTGATAGTCAAGCATATATTCAAGCTCTTGATACATTTAAAGCAGGTGATGCTTGTGTTATATTTACACCTGATGATACACATTTTGAAATGGCATTAGAAGCTATTCGACGTGGAATTCATGTTATGATTACAAAACCAGCTGTTAAAACATTAGCAGAACATCGACAATTATATGAAGAAGCTAAAAAGAAGAATGTACTTGTAATGATTGAAGGTTTTATTTAGATTAAATTTTTATTTGAATTACTTATGCTATTCCTCTAGTTCATAAACGTTTCGATCCAATGTATTCTGATGCTCGAGATCGTATTCGAGAAAGTCTTGGTGATTTTTCATATTTTTATTCTTTTATGTCTCAACCAAAATTTCAATTAGATACATTTCGATCATGTAAACTTAGTATTTTGTTTTTAAAACCGTTTATTATAATCGTTTTATTTTAGGGGCTGGAAAATCTTCTGATATATCTTATTATCTTAATAGTCATCATATTGATTTTCATGTTTGGTCCTTACATGGTCGAGCTCGTCCTATACGTGTTACAGCTATGGGCTCCACAGGTGTAGCTAAATCACAATATAATATTGAAACAGAAGATGTTATAACACTTTCTGTACAATGGATTAATCTATCATCTAAAACAATTGGTACAGCTATTTATACATCATCATGGATTAGTGCAAAATCGGATACACATACTCAACAAAAGTTTTTCTATGTTGGTCATCATGGAGAAATAAATATAGATCAAGCACATCGAGGATATACACTTGCATCTGATACGAATGGATATTTAAGTATTAATCCATTATATATGAAATTAGTACCAACAGATGGTAAGGAGATTTTTTAGTTAATTTTAATTGGTTTTGAAAAAATAAAAATAATAGGTTATTTCTCTGGGCAACTTGGTTATGGTTATCGAAGTTTTGAAGCTTTTATTGATGCTGTTGCTGATTTAAATGCAAAGAAAGTCGATATGAATACATGCGATATTAAATTAGCCACAATTGGTACTACATTACAAGAGACAGCTGTTTTGGAAGCTGGTCGTATTAGTTTAGATAATCTATCTGCAATGGTCGAAATCATCTATGAGAATGATACATCATTGATTCCACTCGAATTAAAACTTCTTAAATAATTTAAAAAAATGATGGGTGCAATGTTTTTATTTATTATTTAGAAATTTAGAGATTTTATGATTTTTATTGATTAAATAAATAAATAAATTGATTATTTGATTTGATAAGTCAAGGAATGAATATGACTATAAAAAAAAGTAAAATCACAGACGGAAAACTTACTATTCTCGAATAAGTCGAATTCGACATAGTGTAAAATTATTTATTCGCGCATAATAATAGATGAACATCTTTCATGAAAAAAAACGACTACAGATGAAAATATTCAAGATTATTAAACAAACTAATAAAAGCAATAAAAGATGAAACTAACATATGTAGCCAATTTAAAGTAAAAGTTGATTTTATAATATTGAAAATTATATAAAAATTCACAAAGAAGCAATGTGTTCTTCTTATCAAGTGCGGCAGAGTGTATTATAATCTAAGGTGGTGTGTGGGTATGACTATGAATCTGAATTAAAAGAAGAGATACCCTCACCCTCAAGAATGAATTGAAAGATTTGAATGAATGCTAGGAAATACTTCAGAAAGAAAGATATCGGTAATGAACGGCCTCAGCAAGTGACGTATATACTAGACGTTTTTATTAATTATTGGAAATCCGAGATCACCATTTTATAAATTTTTATTTTACAACAAAGACGATAAAAAAAACAACAATATGCATCACTAAAAACTCATTGAATATATATAAAATAATGATGTGTTAGAACTAAAATTGAGTTAAAAATGAAAAATTGATAGGATTTTAAAAAGAAGAAAGAAATTGAAAAAGCAGAAACGACAGAAAAAAAGCAGATAAGCCTTTAAAAGCAGAAACTTTCTTACTAAAAGCAGAGGAGGTAGCAACATTGCACCACACCCACCTACACCTTTTAAACGGAATCTTGTTTGAAAACACTATAAAAGTCACTTATTTACTAAAGTCTAGACAACATAAAATACATCAACGGACAAAGAGAAGAGTTTTATAAATCATTTGTTGGTCTGTTCGCTTACATGTTCGGTTACGTTGCCAGTTATTCATTAGGGATGTATTTGGTTTGTGTTTTGCCAAAAAAATAAAAGCTTCTTGGCTGCTTTACGAAATCGACTCGATGAAAGTAAAAACGCATAGCAGCTTCCCTAAAATAAATCAGTTCATCTCTTAACGAAGTAAAGCTAACCGAACTTACCGAAAAGTATAAATAACACCCTAAATTTGATAACGTTGCAACGAAATTCTCAATCTGTAATCGATTCGCATCTTTGCTCATTCCAGCTGTGATCACAGTATAAGCACCATTAATTCCATACTGCACATTGCTGATTGTGACTAATACTGTTTCGATCAAAATCATTCTTGTAAACTGACGATCAGCTTGTTGTTCAGCAAGTGCTCGTGTCGAACGAATATTTCGATAAGCAAGATATCCAAAGACAATCATTACTGAAACTGGAATGGTACAATCGAGTATGAGAATATATATGGATGGAAAATAAACAGCAAAGGCAGAATTGGTACTAATACAAGTACCGGTAAGTGGTGATATATCGTAGAACAATAAAAAAGGAATTCCATGGCAACACCACACAAAGATCATAATGAGGAGAATTCGAGGTGCCCATTTGATACTGCTCAAGCGGCGAATAGATGCGCTTTGTGATGTCATAAAAAATTGATTGATTGTAGCCAAACATGAACAACTAAAACTTATTAAGCTAAGAGTAGCAAGAGACCAATTTCTTATTTTACACCAACTCACAGATGTACGAGTTAAATCAACTCCAACACCGGATATGACCATACGAGAAACGAGATTCATCATCATATAAATAATATCAAAAACCGATCCGACAAGAAAATAGAACGTACAAGGATTTGTACGATACGATCGAACACTTGAGAATACCAAAATATTGATTATATTTCCGATCACTCCAGTAATGAGAAGAAACGAACCAAGGAAAATTGTCAATTGTTGACCAATATATGATAATAAAACCATTATTCTTTTATGAGTAAGCCAGAAAACGATGTTTCAGCGGGGATTCAATCAAATACTCTATAATAGAAATTAAGTAGAAAATATTAGTCAACACATCATGCTCAGCGAGTCTGACGAAAGCAAACGATTTCATAAGTTCGTAATGAATTGCTTTTGGATCCCTTCTGTCTAGAGGATGGGTGTGCGTGTCGGTGTGGATGTGAGGATGTGGGATGGGTGTGGTCGAAAGTGTAGATAATGAAAGAAAACTCCCTTAGCCACACCCTCAGGATGATCTTGAACCAGAAGGCCTTCTGGTAATACCTCACCCACCGAATAATTCAGACTTGTGACCGTGCGACTTCTGATTATTTGACTTGATCAAAGATAATCTAACCGATCATGACGCTATAACCGAGTTCATGCACTCCTTAAATCGCGATGAGTACTAAAAGACCTTCGAAAAATGGATCGAAAGGATGCAGCTGTGTATAGATTATCATGGTGATGACTTTGAACATTTAGTGGAATAATTACTAAATTCATGCCTACTTCTGTTTCAAAGTAAAACACGTGGAATTAAATAGTAAGAAATGATAAGAAGAAGAAAAACGCACGAAAAAACGAAAAAGAATAATGTATGAACAAAAATATTAGTTTCTGCTACTAGGAAGTCGTACGCAAACAAAAGTTTTCTCGAAATTTCATTAACTTATTAGAAAGCGAGAAATAATCAGATAGCATAGAAAAAAGAGCGAAACACACTCTATCTATTGGTAAAAAAAGTAAATAAGGTGCCGCCCTCACTAATTTTGGACTGCTCCAAGTATCTTAACGAAGGACAAATAAATCTATCACATGAGATTATTCTCAGCTATCGATATGTTTGAGAGAATATCTTCTTTAACTGAGATACAAGCAGAATTTGATATCAGTCAGACCCCTGGACAATACGAGGTGATAAGGTGAGTTCTGAATTAAGAATGTATTTACAAGAAGAACAATACTGCTACTAATAGAGATATGATCAACGTTTAGTCTAGAGACGAGTGGATCGGAGGCCGATTCACCTCACTTGTTATTTTGGAGAAATGCGCTACTGCCTTTTTATTCTCCTTGTCTGCTCGACTTTTTTTGTTTGTGAACCGAATAAAAAATGAGCAGTACTTCTCTCATAAACATAGGAAAAAGTAAAAAATGATTGTAAGATAAAAATACAGATTAAAACACATGATATCAGAATTGATCAGATGAATTACACTTCATAATCAAACACTTCTCCATTAGAAGAAATCCTTACCCGAGGAAGAGTAGAGATATAAAGACTATTTTATCTGAAAAAAAAATTTTTATTTACGCATTTATATAATATGCATCACGTAGCCGATGTATCATTGAAATATTTCTAATTTTTTTGACGATAAAAGGGTATGATTAAAGTGCGTTTACTATAAATTGAGATATTATTCCTATTTGCATAATGTGTTTGATCCTTCGTCAAACAATATTAAATGATAGTTTCAGCCATAGAAATAGATTTTTGTATGAAGTTCACTTTTTTCAGGACATGTCTTCTAATTCCATCATCATTAGAGCTATTCTATCATGCCTATCTATCATCGATAGTCAAAATCTCTTTCTCATCCTTTTAGTGCTTATGGAAACCTTTGCCATTGATATGATGACATCATATCGACGAAGACGACGAACTTAAAAGGAGAAAAACTCGAGCTCTCGTCTTTGTTTACGTAGTTATTCAGTCGAAGAGAAATGGAATCGACGTGTTGTGTTTTCCGCTATCTCTTCAAAGTTTAAATATCTCACATATAATTTGATTTACATCGTTGCATTATTGTTAGTGTCAGAATGATGTATGTTCTGCTTTTCAAACTATTTTACTCTTGATGCTAAAATTAACCGTCGATGGAAGATTCTAGATTTTTTTCTAAGGATTATTCTCATTCGCGTAGAAAAGAGTTCAGTAAACATTAATTGTTTGTTTGCTTGCTTGCTTGTCTGTCCGCAGGGTACAAAAAACATTGAAAATCGATTTTTCGAAAACGACATTTCTGGAGGTATTTTAATGCAGGGACTTCGAAGGGTGTGAGTGTAGGTAACCATAATGATAGGGGAGGGGCTGAACACAGGCAATGGTCCAAAAAAAAACATCGAAAACCGATTTTTCACGGTTTTCAGTTGTTTTTTCAATAAATGTGAAGAAAATGCATTTCTACGAGAAAGAGTTAAGCGAGTCCTCGGACGAGCGTTACTTGTTGTCATAGGACACAATCTGACGCTATCCTACGTTAAACAATCTTCGAATCTCATCGTGTTTTTAGAGACTGAAGATGAAACTGGTGCAAACTAACGTAGTAAAACAAGAATCGTCTACTAGATGATCTGCTTCTTCTATGACGTCTTCAAACTAAATAGGTGACAGTTGATAAAATATTTCTCTTATTTTTAGTATAAGTTTTACTTAATCGTTTTTATTTATCAATACAGCGAACAGTTTTATTCGTTCCTGAAGTTACTTTTCACATTTTCTTAACCAATTATGAGAACAGATATTAACCAACACGCAGTCCTTTTCGGTAGAATTTTCTTGTAAGCATATATGATAATATGTCATTCTATTTTACTTAATTTTGTTCATACATGTAGAAAAAGTCTTCTTTGAAACTAAACTTTATCTTGAGGGTGTGGGTGTAAACTTTAGTATCTTTATCCACACTCACACCTCTCAAAATTTTACATGCCTTATGAACTGCGCAAAATCGGCGATCATGTGTAATAGAAACTTTCTCATGAGCTTGGACTTAACACAAACTATGTGAAAAATGCATTAAAGTGGAATAGCTTAGGGAAGCTTTTTGCACATTTCAGTTATTATTAGTTGATAAAATCTCGTGACTGACACTATACTAACTGGACTTATCGTCAATGGACCGAATGAATCGATGTGATTCATGTACTTATTTCTATGTAGCATTTAATATAGATTCTAAATATTCATTTTTTTAATAAATCATGCTTGTTATTCAAGTGAAAAAAATACGGACACATAATGAGATTCTGAAAAATAAAAAAGTATACAAGGTTTTCGTCTTAGTAGTGAACACGTCAGCGATATGATAATTTTTATTTTTGAATTAACATAAAAAGAAATATGTAGCTTAAATCGCAGGCTGTGATTGTTCTCGGAAGAACGAAAGAAACGACAAGTGCTTATGCTTGTGCTATAAGTAGTCAGGTGCGCTTCCATAAAACATATTTTCAAGTAAAAAAAAAAGAAACAAAATTAAGACGTTCTTCGTAAAATAAGAAGTTTATGTTGAAAGTAATGAACAAACTCATACTAGTTCTAATGGTTCTTCAAATATCAACGGCTCACTTGATAAATTCAGCACAAAGGCCAAAACCGCATGAAAATGTGTCGGGATGGACTTCACCACCACCGCGTCTTCTTGGAAGAAATGCTGGATGTGATGCGGTACTCTCCAGCTGCGGGCCGAATGGTGGATGCTGTGATGAACACGATAGTTGTTGGGAAGTAGAAAAGTGTACTGCTTTGAGTTGGATACCTGGTGTCAATGGTCTTGACTGTTGGAGTTGTAACTGGAATGTGATGAAATGTGCTGTTATGCGAAATCCAGGAATGAGTTCATGTTGTTCAGAGGGTACATGCGGAATGGATGACGATCAAGCGGAAACACACAGGGAAGGACAACGAAGACGACGTTAGAAACGTTTATGTTTTGCTTATTTTTGAAACTATTCAACACTTTAAAATTAACATATTTTACTCATGCTATTCCGAAAGCTTTATTATTTACTATTCTATTATAAGCTCATAAATATACTAAAGCGGAAGATGAAACGTTTATATTAAACTATGATGTAGAGTAATGAAAAACAGACTGATCTATAGAATATGCGTGGGGATAGATGAGCAACAGTAATGAAAAAATATCGTGCAAGAACGAAAGGCACCAAAGAAAAGAAACTTATCTGCTTAAAATGTTTTCCTTTTTCTGTTTTATATGTATAATATATATCTGATTCATGTTTTCAAGTACTTTCTGTACAAAACAAAATTTTCGTATCCATTGATGCGATACATTATTTGAATAAAATTACTCATCTTGATATAACCTACAAAATCTTCAACGCAACATTCAAAATTGATAAATGAAAACATATGTAATCAAAAACGATATCCTATTCGATTCGTCCAATATGAATGACACGACCGAGAAGAAACAAACAATGTCAAAAAAGGCTATAGCGAAAATGCTTCACTTTGCATCTGATAAACAACAACGACAAGACGAAGCAGACTGATCTGACTTTGTTTGCTAATTACAAAGAAGAGGTCACTATCGATATACGGACACCTATTTAATATAAATATCAAAGAGAAAAAATGAATCTCAATCATCTGAAAGATAACTATCATGTGTTTCAACAAATGCTCTTCACAATCGAATACCGTAAGTTTGATTTAGCAAGGATTAATGCTTTGGATTGAAAAAAAACTATTGATTTTGTTCTGATTTAAATCACTGATTTTATAGGAAAAATATTGTCTTTTTAGAATGATGAAACTATTCAGCTGTCGTCAACAGATATGATTATTGAAATTAGTGGAATATTAAATTACAATAATACAATTTTTATAGAAAATAATAGTGAAATTAGTAAAATAAATCAAGAGATTATCGATAGGAATCAAGAAATTATTGAAAGAACTCGTGAATTTATAAAAACAAGTCGAGCACTGATGAAAAAAAGGAGCGAAATTATGAAGAAAAATGGCAAAGTTCTTAAAAGAAGTCGTGAACTTATTAAACAAAATGCAGCACTGATAAAGAAAAATAGCGAAATTCGTAAAAGAAATGGTGAACTCATTGCAAATATGATGAGTTTAATAAACAATTGAATGAACATATGGAATCGATTTGATGAAAAAAGAAGCAATACATGAAGAATAAAAGAACTATCGATATTTATAGCGTTGTTTCTATATATATATTTACTTTTGTATTTTGTTTGTGGAATAAAAATGTATTGAAATCATATGATGATTTAGCTTCACAGATTTTTAAAATCTATAATTGCCGATAGATGTATTTGCAGCGGATAAATTTACTTCATTCATTTTAATTGAAAATAAGAACAAAGAAAGAAAAAATGTCTATATTGCACAGCTACAAACCAATCGCAATAGCCATATATCGGCGTTCATCCGGTGTGTTTAGGAGCAAAATTATCATCTAATCAGTAGAAGATTAAAATGTATATCGACTTAATCTAATTTCAATACTAGAGACCGCAATCTGAGTCTATGCGATATTAATAGGACTACAGTAAGTTTCTTATTGGATTTGATCGTTAGCTGAGCTCAGAATTATAAGATTTAGTTGCAATTGACACACACCATAGATGCCATCGTAAGGATGTGGGTATGTATTACATTTGATAAAACCATTCCCATCCAGATTCACAACAACTCACATCTACACCTACTCTCTATTTCTTATTCTTATTTTCATTTATGGTTAATTCGGTGATCGAATTACTAATTGTTCAATAATCACATCGCAGTTACACAATTTTGGTGATTAAAAAATTTCTTATCCATGAATTAATGTCTGATTCTCTTCACAGACGATCAAAAATAATATAGAACGAGACAAAGCATATTTTTAGTAATACAGTTATACTGATATTTACGAATCTATGGATAATCTTAAAAAAAGATCTTGATAAAACTTTTAAACGCAGTATATTCAATCAGATTGATAGTTGTAAATTATAGAAAAATTGATTTTATAAGTTGTAGTTTTTTTTTATAAGAGCAAATGAAAAAGTCTGTTCAAGTAAATGACTGGAGTCAACGTTATCGAACTTCCGAGTCCGAGCTATTAAGAAAATATGTCGCAAAATATGAAACAACTGATTTTAACTAATGTTGTGTACCAACCGTACTATTTTTATTTATAAAAAAAGAAAGATAAAAAGCAGGTCAATTTTCACGATATATACTTTTTTATGATTTCCAATGCACACTTATTTTGTTGCCACTACGCTGAATCGTATAGTTATCAATAACTGTGTCAGAATCGATTATATTTGCTAAAGTTCTAACCAAGTTTTCATCTGCCATACGAAAATCGAAGCACAGGTAGCAAAGATTAGGAATACGTGTCATTCGATTCACTGAAATAAATTTCATAAGTAATGGGACATCTGTATTTGACATACAGTGTACTTCAAGATATTCTATTTGTGGACAAAGATTGATAAAAAATTCAATTTCTTCTTCTTCTGTAACTTGACCAAGTTTGACTTTTGTTATTTTGTTAATAACCGATACTGATAGATGATTTTTAGTATGTTTAATAGATGAAGATTTTAACGGAAACATCGACAGCATAAATGTCAAATTTAATGATTCAATATTTGGCAACAGACGTAGAATATCGGGTAACATGTTCATAGATATGCTATCATTCTTTATATTTAAATGAGTAAATTGAATTGCTTGAAAAGCAGATTTTAATTTATTAATAAATCGCCAATTAAGTTCGGTAAATTCATAATCCTCGATACTTAATTGTATAATACGATGGTCAGTTTTTTCTGGATTAGAAATATAATTATCTTCTATCGAATTTTCTTTCAAATACGTGCCAGTATTCATATGTTCATGAAGATCGATCCATTCTTTTCTAATAAAGAAAAAACAAAAAGATATATGGAATCATTTTATGAAAGATTTCTCTGAATATACTTATATGGACGAATTAAAAAAACCCATGATCCACAATATACTTCTATTTCACAAACCCATTTTCGTTCTAACCAAAATGGTGATTTAAATCGATTAATGAATCCATCACTTGAATCAATTAAATTTGTTTTCATATTATTTTTAATATTCTGAGTAAAACGAAAGTAGAATGTTTTTAATTGAGGCATATATTCTTTAATTAATCGTTCCCAACGATTACCGTCAAGATAAGTTTTATTTTCAGGTTCACTAATGTTCAGTACTTGCAATTGAGAGGATATTTCCTTAATAAACACTTCAAATTCATCAAACGAAGCAGCAACGTCATCAAAACGAATGGATTTTAAATGTGGTAATTTCATCCATTGATCGTTTTTGAAATCTTTATCTGATCTAATTACTCCATTGCAAAACAGATGACGAAGTTGTGGTGTGTAATGAAGTAGAGAATTTAGTTGATTAAGAGTACAACGATAATTAAGAACCAGATGTTCGATCGTACTAAATTTTTTATTGATTACATGTGGAATATTAATTTGTAATTTATCACCAGGTGAATATAGTTTGTTATATTTTAATGAAGGTAAAGAAAAAATTAATTGATAAATATTCCCAAGATCATAGTAATCATCATCATCATCATCATTTATACAAATGGCTAGTGAAAAGAGACGAGGTAAAGAATTTAAATAAGAAAGAATTGTGAGTAGTGTCTCTGTTTCGATTTTTCTGAGAGTAATTGATTCAAGACGATAAAATGATGAGTCAATAGTACAATGATCAAAGAACTTCTCAATCAGTATTTGATCATGCAAACAAATGGAACGAATACGGTGTGAATTTGGAATAATAACATGTTGACAACGATATTCGAGTAGAGATGTTGATTTTAAATCAAGTTTTATTCGAAGTAAAATTGACGAAGAAATGATAAGATTTTGTAAACGAATATTAAGATTTGCAAATGATTTTAATATATCATAAGCATCAAGATATTCGAATATTTCGTACAAAAGTTCATTTGATGAATTTTCAAAGCAGGTATACGATGTACTGAAAACAAAAAATTATACATTTAAACAGATGCGTTTATTGACTACCTTTTGTCATTCAATCTTGCTAAAGACAAAAAAAATGAAAAAAAATTATGCTCTAATATATTTTCAATTTACTTCGTAGCTTTTTCATTTTCATATCAATCGATTAACTCGAACTTAGTTGTTGTTTGATTTGAATCATATTTATTCAGCAAGTAAATATAAATTGTAAATGTTTTCTTAAGTATACAAAATCGGCTGAGTGTAATATTGTGAAAGAACAGAGTTTTCTTTCTTCTATTCGACATATATACAAACGAATATCGATTAGTCACTACTTTTTGTTTATTATTCTTTGTTCTATCATTTTCTTTTTGGAAGAAAGATCAGAAAATAAAATAAGTATTTGTGCTTAACACGTGTTATAATTTTCGATAAAAGTTGATATATATCTACAGATTGATTCCGTTATTTTTAATAGCTTTATTTTTTATATTTATAAACAAAATGATGGATCTTGAGCATAAATTTCATTACAAGACATTTTTTTAAACTGAATTTTAATAAATCGAACGTAGTCAAAGAATCTAACTGTGATTCAACAGGAAAGAAAAAAGCGTTTCGTAATTGATGCACACATCGAATCGCATCGCGAATGTCGAACGGAATCAACCTGTATGTAAAGAAAATATACGTAGATTAAATATCCTATGGCAAAATTAATTTTATGAATAATCTTTTCCAAATAAACTAAAATTTGATGAGGGAGTGGGTGTGGGTGTGGTTCATAAATGGAAAAAATACCCACACCCACCCCTTAGAATAAAACAACCGAATGACTGACGCGCATTTCATATTCCCGAAGATTTCAAGCTGTTGAAATATGAATTATAAGAACTACAACAAATGAATGCGCTGCAAATCATCGAATAAGAAGAAAAACAAACACAACTTGCTCAGATGCTCAAATGAAAAACATTAGAGTTCATAGATCGATATACTCGCTAAGCCTTCATATATTCATCTTGACTGAAGGTAACTTTCAATTCTCTTTCCAATCGGTCGCTTGATATAATATCACCAAAACTTTACAATATTCTGTGTCTTTTTTGACTATCTTTAGAATAAAATCTTGTTTCTTGTAGAATCTTTTGTTTAGTCAGAAAATCTAACTAAGTCAAAACTATCCGATGAGACCCTTAAGCAAGGTCGAAAACATGTCGTAGCTTGCTTTGACTCACTCTCTTACCTTTATTTAAAGTTGGTCATAATAATTCAGATTTTGGGTCAGATTGATGATTAACATACGTAGAAATTAATATACGGAAATTTAATCACACATGGATATTTTCATGTGGAAAATGGATAAGTAGATCCGCACATAAATATTTGTCAGAATTTGAACTTTTTCGAATATTGACAGCAACTGACTTTTATATAACTGATTGTATATATCCATGATTTAATTTTAAAAGAGCTGCAGTGAATAATTTAGACCAGAAGTGACATATGATATAGTGAAGTAAATGTCATTGAGACAATGTTTTATTGAAGAATTAATTGAGACGATAGTAACGACAAAAGAATTTAAATCTTTCTGAATACGCTTTTGATAGATAAATAAAAAATGTCTAACTTGATTCATTCTAGTTATACGATTTTCAAAAACACTACAGTCTGAGTTTTCAAACAGATCGAATTGTTTTATTTTTTGTCAGATTTTTGGAATTCATTTTTTTATTATATTTTGAATCGGGTAAATGAAAACAAACTCTTCAGATACATTTCATTATACGAAAAGTGTTGATAAAAGCGTGTATAAATAAACATGAAAAGCAATACGATTTTTAAGCATAGTTCTCGTAGAATTACGAGATAAGAAAATGAACATAGAAGAATAATAGATCTTACTGATACGAAAACGACAGAACAAAGTTACTTTACACAATACCAATTTTAATACAAAAAATGCATGATATTTGTAATTCAGAGGAAAAAAAGACGATAAGCTTACAATGAGAAAATCAAATGGGAATGCGTGGAGAAGGAATAGTTTCTATTGTTGGAGTAACATTATTTTGATTGAATTTCTGTGTAATAAATGGAATGATTATCTTCATAAATACGCTGACAATTATTGGTACAAGGAATTTGTATAGTGTTGTTAGGCCACCGATGAGAGTAATCATTGTTGTGACAATATACACAATATCACCACGACCAATATAAGTTGCTGTACAGCTTTTTGGTTGACATCGATTAAAATATATGCTGTAGGATGTTCGATTATTCCATTCTTCAACCATTAAGTTTGAAATAATCTCTAACATTGATGTATCCATTTGATAACGTGATGAATTTAATGAAAGAACATCAGATTCACTTATATTTATCATCAATTTATCACTTAATTCTTGTAGACAGCTAAAATTATAGAAACATTGTAGATCACTTTGTAATACTGCCTCAACGACGTAACAACCAACGAATATGCCTAATAAGACATAAAAATATTTCCCCCATATGTATATATATATATTGGTTCATAAAATTGTACTTACCTGGTATAACAAAAAGGTATGTTATTGCATCTATGTAATAGACTATCGCTTGTTGTTTACACCAAGATGAATACTGACAATCACAGTTAGTTCCAGACAATGTTGCATTATATACTTGATCTGTATTATCATAAACATATTCGTAATCGTAGTAAATCCTATAATAATAATCTGGATAAAGAGTTAATATTGAATCGCTTGACAGTCCTGATATTAACATATTCGCTCGTGTCATATTATTGGCTAGTAATAATGAATTGAGAAATACTTGGGCAGTATTTTCAATAAATCCTGAAATAAGCTGATTAATTTGAATTTGAAATTGTTCCGGACTAATCAACTTTGGAGTAATCAATGTTGTCGAATAAAATGCGAGTAATTGAGTGGAGATTGCTTGTAGTGATAGTTGACAAGATGAACTGATGAACTGAAAGAATGGACTTGCCATATTCCGAAAATCATCAGGTTTAGTACGAAATGTAGGACTATCATATTCATCGAACATTGAAGCTGGATAATCAATTGATAACCATA
>CAJNOI010000542.1:0-39142 GCA_905250115.1 Adineta steineri
AAACGTCGAATAGAAAATCTTCCTTACAAACTGTGCTCGACGTTTTATTTTGATAATGAATTATGCCAGAAATTTCCCTCCTCAGAAAAATTCTTTTATATAAAATGCGCTGGGAAGCAATTCTTTTATCATGATAAAAAAGAAAATTACTTGATATCGATAATAACTGTCTAGGATTCTGTTGAATCGATCACAAACATTGCTCATTGAGTATATAATTGTGAAATCTGATTGATGATCCAGAACTCGGTAGACAAGTTCTACCGGTAAGGTAATGAAACTGGAGATAGTTTGATTTGCCATTGTAGAGTGTTGATGAAATGCCCGTGCTGTGTTGCTGTATATGTTAATTGTACAATGTGTTTCTTTGTCTTCCTACTCAATAAATACATATTCGTCATGCATCATTCGTCACTCGATACAATAGATATCGGTCATGCCTTCTCTACTTCTTTTTCTGCTCAGGCCGACCATTACTGAAACAGTTTATTTAGATTTTGTGCGCCTTGCTTCTATTTTATTTTTCAGTCAACTGACCGATACTTTTTCTAAATCAGAAGAAGGGTAAGATATAGAAAGAAGAACGAGCAACGAAATGAAAAATTGCTATATACAGTTGGTGACCTTGTCCAGAGAGAGATGTAGTGTGATTGGTTACATTTACGAGTTTCGTATACGGACTAAATATAGCTACAAATAACCGGATCTTTTTGTACAAGGTCATGTTTTGATCAGATATCGTGTGACCACGACCTGACGTTGAATAAAAATATATTGAAAAAATAACTATATTAACTGTTCGTTCATGTTTACACACAATAATATAAAATATAAAATCAATTAAATAAAAAATTTACTCACTATTCGTGGTTGCGTATATTACAATGATCTAAAATAAAAAGAAATAAGAAATAGAAAAATCAATATACTTACTGTTTATTAATATTTATGCCACAATAATATGAATTCAAAAAATTAAGGAAAAAGTATTTACTATTCATTGATGTACGTAACAAAATGACTTAAAACAAGAACTAATAAATAAAAATAACAAATAAATTTCTTATTCCTTGATATTTTTATATCTGAATAATCTAAATAAGAAAAAAACAAAATTAAGAGAAAAGCTCTCATGATTTATTCACCCATATCTCATAATGGCCTGAAATAAAAAAGATAACGGTTGAAAATATACTTTTTGCTCATTGACATGTGTATTAGAATAATGTGAATTAAATAGAAATAAATTAAGGAAAAAGATACTAACTCTTTTTGCGGTATATATTCTAATTGTCTAATATAAACACTAAATAAAAAAAATATACTCTTTGTTAATAAAACTGCGCGGTTATTTTCACATATACGCTATAAAGCTGAACATACAGCCGCCATAGACGCCAGCGCACGATGATATACGATCGTATACGACAACCGTATATCATTCTATACGCTAAAAGACAGTTTGTCTGTTGATTCCGTTGTAATATTGTACGGTCTTCGTATATTTCCGTTTTTTTCTGTAAACTGTTGTTTACGACCGTGCAAGCCCGACCTTTGTAACAAAAAAGTTCTACAAAACCCATCTTTTTTCAGAGCTGCATCATCTCCATCATCAAATATCAAAACATCCTAAGTAAACATTATACGTACAATACAGATTCACTTTAAAAATAAACACTTTTATTAACTGTTTCTGTCAAAATTATAACACAAGAAAATACTCTTCTAATCATCAGCAGCAATTTCTTCGTCATCTAAATGCATTTAATAATAACAATCACGCTTTTCTTTCGCTTTTATTGCGTTTAAGTAATTCCCATATTTCCATCTCCACATCATTTTCTATTATATTGTTGCACAGATTTAGTGTGAGGAGTGTCTAGATAAAATATTCAAGAAAATTAATACATATTCGTCATGCATCATATATTTTATATGATATCGCAATTGCTTGTTGAAAGAAAAAAAGGAAAAATAATTATGTCACTTTCAACGACAGAATCGTGATATAAAGTATAATTAAACTTTTTATTATGATTATTTTAGTAATATAAAATTTCAAAACTTTCTGCTTTGATTTTTCGTCAGAACAGTAGTTATTCCTGAAAATAATGGACTTTTACAGAATATAACTAATAACCTACGAAGTCAAGAAACAAAGTGCAAGTTACGAGGTCTCATTCAAGTCGCATACATTGATAAAAACACCGATTTATTTCAGTTATTTAGGTGACTGATGGACTTATTAAACACGCAGCTGATTATTGATTTAGGGATTAAATAAAATGCATGTATCCACGATACGATTTATATTTTACTAGACAATAGAAGTTTTTTTTTAATATTTAAACTAAATATATTCACACAGAAATAGTAGCTATTTTATATTAGACAACGTAAGAGACGAGCTTTTACACTAGTAAGCTCGAAGCAAAATAACAAGTCTGATGTGCACATCGAGAAAGTAAGAAAACTTGCGTAGTATTACATAAAAGTTTTGTTCCGTATCGTATTAAATATAGATTCTTATTAAATAGAATATTTACAAGAAAATAGCGCAAATGAAAAAATTAATAATTGTATTTTTTTCAATGTAATTCATTTCGAAATTGTATTAATTAATATGAATATGTTTCTAGTAAATATATTATTGTAATTCACATTTATTTATAAAAAGAACGATTGCAAAATATTCTTTTATAAACATAGAAACAATAAATCAAATGAAACATTCTATTTTTAATTCATCACATCAATGTCATTCAACTCAACCTTACAAGAATAGAAAGTTTAAATGTACTCCTACAGTTCGTATATCACAACCGATAATAAGATGTGATGGCTATTGTTTTCAACGAAGTATATTCATTTTAGTATTACAAAAATAGAAAATCTATGCATTTCTCTTAATTTTAGATTTCTATCAACGGTCACCACATTATTTATTTCGTGAATCGTCTTGTTCAAAAGGAATATATACAAAACAAAAATATTTCGATCCTTCTTCATACAGAGTCACAGTACGACGAATAACTTCATCTCACATTTCTTCCACTACAGTAGAATCTTATTCAGCGCATAGAAATGTCAATGTTGATCAAATTTATCTTGAACCATTTAATCATATAGTAACGAGTAATGATCGACAATTTAGTACAACACAAAATCCTAATATATATAATAAAAATGATTTTAATTTTGATAATTTAAATACTCCGTCAGTACCTTCGAAAAAAATTGTACCGACAAATAAAGGAATTCAAGCAAGCAGTACTAGTTTTATTATAACAACAGATGATCAAGTAATGCTTTCATAAATATACTATTGATTTTAATAAATTTTAAAAAGTATTTTTTAGAAAAGTTTTATTAGTGATATCATTTCAGAGACGAATTCTGAAGACACAGTGGTACATACACAATCATTCAATACATCGATACGTCCTATGAGAAAAGCAGAGACATCAAATAATGATAGTTTATCATTATCTAAATTGAAATCAACATTGTTAAATAATAATGTATTAGAAAATATACAAACAAAGCGTAACAGTATAAATAAAGAACAGTTATTTATTCAACCTGAATCAATCATTGACGAAGCAAAGAAACTGGAACGATATTCTCCTAAAGAAAAATTTAGTTCATCACAAAGTAAATATACATATATCATATTCCTCTAAATAGTTTTTTTTAGTATCATCGGATCATACATCGTATGAATCGAATACTTCTCAAGAGTCAATACTACCTAATATAGAAGATGTCAAATCCAATGCTATGCTCGTCCATCCATCTCAATCTCTAAAATCTGTAACATCATTAAACAATGAAAAACAAAAATCATCTACTGATATTAAAAAATCTAATTTAACATTACGTAATGTTCGATCAGCTCTTAATGTTGGCTTGCTGTTTGATGAAACTATGATATAAACTTAATACTATTGTTTAATATTAAATATATATATATTAAAGTAAATTTAGCTCACTAAAGATAAAAATGTAGATTCCAATATAATATCAAGTATAAATCATACATCAATAGATTAATAATCTACAGGATATTTCTTCAAGAATGGATAGTATAAATTCGCTTTTGATTGAAAAACTTTTGATGGATGCATTATTTTCAATAAATGAATTTCATAATTATATATGTTATTTATTAGTTCAAATCAAAAACAATTAGTTATTTTCGTTACATTTTGATTTAGCTCTTCATTATTGTGATAGATATTTTCAAGATAAGGTTTAAATGAAAAATAATATTATATAATTGTATCCTATTTTATTTGTTTTTATTTTTCCTAAAGTAATAGTAACACAGATGAAATGAAAAAAAAATAGCTATTCTCGATAATAAAAAGTTATTATAATCGATCTCATTAAAGAGGAAATAGAATATTAAATACGAATGAAAAAAATTTAATATATTGATGTTGATTGATAATACATACACAAATATTTCCTAAATGAATTTAAGCTGCTTTAGATTTTTGTTTATCACCGGTAGCAGCTACTAAAGCCATCAGACCATCAGTTGACATTGATTTAGGTCGTTCTAATGGAAATCCTAATGCTCGTGACCATATCATTTGAGAAAGAACACCGAGTGCACGTGAAACACCAAATAAAACAGTATAAAAATTCATTTCTTTCATACCATAATGCTAAAAGTAAAAAAGATAATTAAATCATAGAAATTATATAAAAATCAAAATAAATCTACTTGAAGAAGAACACCGGAATGTGCATCAACATTTGGCCAGGGATTTTTAACTTTACCAAGTTCACCGAGTAACTGTGGTACAACTTTATAAAGTTGTGAAACAATTTTAAACATATTATCATTTGGCAAATGTTTAAGTGCAAAATCTCGTTGACATGTATAACGTGGATCAGTTTTACGTAAAACAGCATGTCCAAAACCGGGTACAACACTTGTTTTAAGTGTCTCATGAACATATTGTTTGATTTGTTCATCACTTGGTGTTTCACCTATTTTTTCAACTAATTTTGTTATCCAAATTAGAACTTCTTGATTTGCAAGACCATGAAGTGGTCCAGCAAGACCATTCATAGCTGCAGCAACTGATAAATATGGATCAGAAAGTGCACTACCAACAAGATGACTTGTGTGAGCACTAACATTACCACCTTCATGATCACTAATTTTAGAAAGAAAATAAAAGAATTATGAATTTAATTTTATGTTTTACCTGTGAATTGTTAAATAAAGACGAAGTAATTCGACAAATTGCTTATTATCATAACCTAACATAGTGGCAAAATTCCATGACCAATCTTTTTTTGAATCAATAGCACCAATAGCTGATCCATCACGATATAAATTTCGATAAATAATAGAAGCAATTGTTGGTAATTTAGCAATTAAATCCATTGAATCTTCGTAAACATACTAGAAAAATTCGATTAAAAAATCTTTTTAGAAAAGCAAAATAACACTCACTTCCCAATATTTTGATTTTGGTACATTATCCGAATAAGCTCTAGCAAATTTTGAGCCAAGATTAAGAACAGTAATAGCAGCACTAAATTGTGACATTGGATGAAGTTGTGCTGGAAAATTATTTAACATTGTTACAACATGTTGAGGAATATCAGCACGATTATTCCATTCTTTTGTAACCCAGTCAACCTTACAGTTTATAATAAAACTTTTTTAAATATTTTATTTCAATATCAATGATTACTTGTTGTTGAGTTGGTACTTGAGATGTTGCTAAAAGCCAGAAAAGACCTTCAGGTAATGGTTCATCACCACCTTTTGCTTTTGGTAATTCAGCTTGACATTCTGTTATTGTTTTACCACGAAAACGAATACCTTCATTTGCATCTAATACTGATGTTTCATAAACAAGACCTTTGATACCACGCATACCACCATAAATCTATACAAGACAAAGTATTTCATAATAAATAATCGATAAATGAATTTGTTTTTATTACCATATCAACAGTTACTTGACCAATTGGTACATCTTTATGTTGAGATTTAAATGCGGCTACACGTTTTTGTTCTTTTGGAATAAGATCACGTAATACTTCTTTAAGATCCTAAAAAACAGGAAAACGAAAACTATTATTTCTATGTAAAAGAACTTTACAGTTGCTTGTGTTGATGAATAACATTTGGATTGTAAACCAACGAGATGATTCTATATGAGAACATATACAATAGTTATAAATCAAATACATAAAATTCGAAATATACTGGTCGAACTGTTGAATTTATGAGACGAGTAAATGACCGTGTGGGAAGTGGCATCTTGTTAAAATCTAAAATGAATATGTCATATACTCTTGACGAAAGTCCAAAGAGAATGCACTCTGTTTGATAATCACCTTTACCTTTGACTTTAGTAAGAGTACACACTTATATTCCAAAGAATATTTGACCCAATGAAATTGTAAAGTTTGTCTTTATTTTATTAAGAACTATGGAAACATCTAATGATAATTGGCGACATCTTGATTCGTAATATCTTAGTTCTTACTTTATTTATTAAGAAAAAAAGGAGTTTATAGTAGGAATTTTTAATAAATTAATACCAAGGTTCTATAAATATTTCTACTGTATTTTATACTTATCTATAAAAATGATGTCAATACTTAATACCAATCAGGTAGACAAGCAAACATCAGTTTTACTCTAAAAGTAATTCCTTCAATATGATATATAACTGCAAGATAAAACCACTAATTTATTAACAAAAGTAGTTATTTCTCGAAGAAATTAAGTATATTCTTTAATGCTCTCCATTGAAATCATCGAAACTGATACAAAATCTGTGAATTTCACTCAAAAACGTTGATTCATTAGAAATCGAGTTGCTCAAAAGTTTTTCTTTTCTTTTATAGATTTCCTAGTAATATCAGGTCATACGTCGAAAATAAGTCAACTTATAAATCTTTACTTTAGTAGAATAGGAGACTCACACCCACACCCTCAAGATTTATTTGTCATAAAATTCTACTGTTATCACAGATTAAAATGTTTTCTAGATTCATTATTATAGATACTATTGATTGTATCTCAATACAGAAGGATTTTGAATAGATACCTTACAAAAAACGTAAAATAATAAAGTTCCTCCCCAAGGATTATTTATAATTTATATATGGACTTCCATTTATCTCAGAGAGTAGAGAAAACGTTTCTCTCAATTATAATCTGTATAGTATAATATAGAGCCTTGGAGGTTGATGGTATCAACTCAATTATATCAATTATAATTATATACAGCTAAATCGTTGACTATTGTGGAGCTCAAGATACGGTTTATTCTCGTTTATTTTTGAATCAATGTACGGCAGTGAGTTGTCCGTTTATATTCGAATTCGAATTAGGTAATTCATGGAAAATATCGCCATTCAGTATAAGATAGTGCTTTATCAGATAGCATTTATTAATAGAGATTTCACTGCACTTTTTTCTGATAAAGTATCTTATCAGCTAGATCTAGGTTTTGTTGGACGATATACTGTTAATTGAATACATCAGGTTTGATCAAATCAAGCATGTTTGACTGCAAAAAGAATCTTAATAAAAATACCTACATGACTCTGGACTATAGTGCTTTGTCAATTATGTTCCGTTCTCTATAATAAGTTATAGTAATCTTCATATTTCATTATTCTAGTTTTTCTCGATTTTTATTCGTTAATACTATTATGGTTCGATCGACCTTGAATTCTGAAATATAGTGCCATATTTGAAAAATATCTATAGAATTCCATATAGATTATTCGACAAATATATGTTTCCAATGGTGATTTGTTTAGTTAGAGAATATTCTACATAGCTAGTAGATATATGCTTACTTTAATATCTTTTTCAAAAATGCAGTTGTACTATTTTAACTTCGATATATCATCAAAAGTAATCATGTAATTATTCTATAGAACGCATATTGGATTATTTATATGAATCAAAGCAATGAAAATATATATAATGATTATTATTTTATTGCGTATGTTATAAAAAAAATGTATTATTTTTTACATAAAATTGTCCTGCTGTTATAAAATATAACTAAAGAAAACATACAATTCAGCTACGAGCTGTTTTTTGTCATCTATTTACTTTATAATATTGGAAAATAAATTACATTAAAAATACTGTTATCGAATTGTTAACAGTTCTTCTAGGGTATTACTGACGAGGACGTTTTTTTTCTTAGGTACCACTCAAATTTCAAGAGAATATTGTAAAAAGTATTGAAGATTAAGTTTATTGATAATAGAATATGAACTGAATTAAAAATGTAGTTTTATTTCATTAGAACAGCTTTATTGTAAATATCTAACAAATCCATACACTGATTGTTTACAAGCGACATCAATATTGTCAAGTTGATTTCGTCATTTTTTCGTAACCAATAGCAAATGAGAAAAATTCTTTCTTTGTACAATATCGTAATCTTAATCCACCTGTATCATACCTTTAATATAAACGTATTTTCTGTTTCTTTCAAATGAATATTTCAATGATTCATATTTGATTACTGTTTGTTAATTTATAAAAGACACTGAATAAATCTGATTTTTGTCATTTCAAATGTCTTCATTTTCACATGATCAATATTGGCTATCTATCAATCCATTATTTAAGTACGTCTCTCTAAATATCTATCAAATTTTTTTTTTTCATAGAAATATTATTGACATATACGTATATCTTATTTAATCTAGAATATAGATGACATGACTAGAAGTATCTATTTGATTCTTTGTTATTTATTAGAAATAATTTGATTTATTCTCTCTATTATTCGGTCAAATTGATATATCATCTAGAAAATCTAATTAGTATAGCATAAAAATCATATAAATGAACTCAATCATTTACCTATTCTTGTCTAATCTACATAAGAAAGTAAATAAAGAAAGAAAAAAAGATTTTTTTTTATGACAGACAGTCCTTGATTTATTTTTTTTCTCACATACATGAATATTTCGCATGTTTTTTTTTTTCTCTTCACATGACTGAGTTTATATGCTCACACATTCGCGTGCTCTTTTGCTTATGTACTATCGATGTCGTACACTGCAGGGTAGAAAGAAAAGGCTCTGTTCGTATTCATAGTTTAATGCGTTTTTTCTCTCTCCTATTCATCATTATCATTAATGTTTCTGATGTCATCATTTGATCGAAATGATAGAAATATATTTTTCTTTTCTAATTCTTTAATAGAGAAATGTCAATAGTATAAATTTACCCTTTTCTTTTCTACACTAGTGATTATTATATTTATTTATTATTTCAAGGAATAAAATTTTATTTGGCAACAAGGTATGATTCAAGATGATTTGACGACAGAAGAAACTGGTGTTATTAGTGCTCGAGGACAAGAGAAGAAAAACTCTCTTAACATCAATAAAAGTCAACCATTTCACGAAGATGTCGATTCTCAAGACCAATATCTTGATCTTTTAGATGAATTAAAGGTTAGTTGTTTTTTTTTGTAATTTAAATTGAAATATTAAAACAATTTTTATCATTAAGTTTTAAGTTTCGAGAAGAAAAATAAAAGGTGTAAATATGATTGTATCTTTTTTGTTACACCTGTAAGTTATATGTATTGCTTTATTACTGATATGGGATCTAGTGATATTGAAAAAGAGTATTTTTTTACTTCAAATGTTTTTCTTTTCTGATTCATTATAAAAAAAACGTCAGTGGCTAAATATATGATTTCAAAACCTACGACAGAAAAAGCTAGCTTAACACCGGTATACATCTAGAAATGATATTTAAAGGACTTTAATTTATATCATAGTAAATAATCATTGAATATTTTTAGGATCACGATACGGATTCAGGTGTATCATCATTAAGATTATCACGAGACAAAGTGGCTACATCTTTATCAGGAACACATATAACAACAGATGATGAATTAGAAAATGAAGATCGACTTCCAACAAGTACTTCTCGACATTCTGGAAACGATAACGAACACCGTCGTGATTCAGATTCTTCATCCATTACTAATTTTACGATTAATAAAACAACAAGTGATTTCCAGTTGAGCTCGATAGCAAATAGTCGCGCATCAAGTATGAATCTTCCGCCATTATCATCACCATCAATGGGTGTTAGTAAAAAACAATCAATGGGTGCATCAGCAATTGATAATAAAACAAAAGAGAAAAAGGGTGTAAGCAAATTCATACGTAGAATTTTTAAATCATCATCCACCATACCAAAGAATCCGGTGAATACAGGATCATCATCGAAAACTCCAGAATTAAATATTGATCTTGTTCGTGGCACTGCATATCCACCTATGAGTCCATTACCAGTTACACAAGGTCCTATTCGTTTATTAGTAATTCGTCATGGTGAGCGATTAGATCGATATTATTCCTCACAATGGTTACGACAAGCGTTTGATAAAGATGGAAATTTTTGTCGTTTCTCACCTATTTTACCGTAAGTTTTCAACAAAAAAATTCTATTTATTATAAATCATGCATTTTATGACTATGCAATGAGAATAATTCTGAGTAGTACAATATTTTAAATATGTGTGATATAATAACAAGTGAATGCAAATATAACATTTCTTCTTAGTAGTCAAAAAACAAAAATATATTTTTCCGATCTATTTATTGAAATTAATCGATATATCTACAAAATTCTATTCTAGGGAAACATTGCCATTCCGTGCATCTATTCGAGATTTTGATCTCGATCCACCACTTACATACAAAGGTCTCAAAGACGCTTTTCATACAGGTAAATATATTTTATATCTTCGATTTGTATATTTTAGTAATACTTATTTTTCTATTAGGAACTGTATTAAAAGGTAAAAATATTCATATAAGCTATTGTTATTCATCTCCATCTTTACGTTGTGTTCAAACGGCGGCCAAAATCCTTGATGGTTTACAATTAAATAATAAAATGAAAATTCGGTAAATATTATAAATAAAATTTTGTTCCAAAAGAAAAAAACAACAAAATATCTTGTTTTTTTTCTTTTAAGAATTGAACCAGGTCTATTCGAATGTACTGGCTGGTATACAGTAAATGAAGCAAGCAATGTTTTAACAATGCCAAGATTTATGACTAAAAAAGAACTGTTAGAAAATAAATATGTTATTGATAAACAATATCACGAACATATGAGTTTAGCTGAAGTATCTCAATATGAAACTGAGCTAGAATTCTATCAACGAAGTCATGCTGTTACATCAAGTATACTTAAAATGCATGAAAGTGAATATATTTCACAAATACAACAAGGACAAATGTCACCACAACAACAAATACATATTTTATTTATCGGTACAAATATATCTATATATTCTTTTTAAAAGAAGAATTCAGGTTCACTATTTTTATTTAGCACATGCTCCAAGTTTAGAAACATGTACACGTAAATTGTGTGGTGGGAAATTCCGTCCGGAAACATTACCCCATGTTATTCGAAATGTTGATTTTCTTACAGTAAATAATTGTCAATGAAAAATAATTTCCATATTATTTTTTATTATATTTAGATGACCGTTATTGAAAAAACCGATAATAATTGCGATAAATGGATATTTCGTCGAAGTTCATTCTATGGCGACGAATTTTAATTCTTTGTTTTTTCTTTTTTTTCTGGTGAATATTTTAATAAAATATAAGTATACATACATAGTCTTGCATAAAAAAAAGCAATATGACTGATCTTTAGTTGTTAATTTTTGTGTATTAGTTCAAATCTATATATATATCTATATTTTTGTTTTTAAATTTGCATGTTTTATACAAAAGAAAAACTACGAAGAAGAAGAGAATGATGCTTAGTTAATTTCATCTTTCAGATATAAATGCCGTTCATTTAATTTTGTAATAGTTTAATATAGAATTTACGAAAAATGAACAATTCAACATCGACAACACTGACATCAATACCCGTCACAAAGATGGTTAATGATTTATTTTTGCAATGGCTTTCATTATCAGATACACGTACAACACTATATACTGCATTACAAAATGTTCGAACACATAGTAAAATGCCTGATCCTATCATTTATCCGAAGGTGTGTGTATGCCGAATAGAAACTGAAAAAAAAGATAATTCTCATAATATTGAGCGATATGAACTTTTTTTGTATATAGACTTATACAACACGTGGTGGTGGGTTTTCAAAACCACAACATTTTGATTCACCACCTGTTTCACCTGTTCCACGAACAGCTTCAAGTCCACGTAATGGTTTATCTTCAATTCCATCAAATGGTGAAAATACTCCTGGTAAAATTAGTACTAATGATGAACGGAAACAGCGTTCTCTGAAGAAAAAATATCCAATAGTAAATGGTAGTACTACTCCTAATACTACAATAACCGGCAGCATCGATCAACAACAAGTAAGTTGTTCTTTTTCCTTTTTGCTTTGTCTTATTCGTAACAAGAGAATTATTGGTATCTGTAGTAGAAGAAAAAAGAAGTAGAATAAAATATATCATCAATCTATCTTATTTTTTTTCTTCTTCTTCTTCTTCTTCTATCCTTTATAACCATCAATTACATCATATGTACCTTGGACATGAAAGCAGAAAAAAATCTCTCGTCAACATGATCGTATGGTTTGTTAGATATATCTGCAAAAGAGAAATACTCGGTGACAGAATGATAGAAGAGATGGAAAGAAGACGAAGAAAAAGAGAAAAGAAAAGTCGTCATATTCGTTGTTTGTTGATTTAGCATATCGTTGTATATATGCACTGAGAATAGAAGAGTGTTTGTATGGAAAAAGATCTATATTAATAGAGACAAACATGGAACAAGAAAAGAAGGAAAAAAAAGAGAACAGATTTTATAAGTATTTCTCATAAATAAAAACTAAGTATATGATTATTTTTATTTTACTATTGAAATTTTATATATTTATCTTCGTTTTTCATTGAGATTATAAATGTATATGTAGCAAATAATAGTAGATACTTAAAAATTGTATTTGACGTCATCATCTAGACATACACATGTATATATTTTGTTTGCCACCTACACAATGATTAGTCATACATTGGTATTTGATATCGGTATATTGACTAAGGTTGTTGGCATATTTTGAAAAGAGGACTAGATGCTTCATATAGTTATTCGTTTTTTTTCCTCTTTCTTCTATTTTCATAGTACCATTCTTTTTATCATGAATAAAACGCTTGGATTTTTTTTTTCTTCGTTTTTTTTGTTTATTTTTTCTTTTCACTTTCATCTTCGCCCCATTCGCTCTTTTCAACTCTCTCGAATCATAAATGAAGTAGTAAGCAAGAGAGGTGAGTCGGCACTCTTGTCGATTTTGCGGTTCGTCGACGTACATATATAGCTTATCACAAGTGTAAAGCATAAAGAAGAGAATGTGTGCGAAAGAAAAAGAGAATAGGAAAGGGGTGGAATGAGCCAAAATGAATCGAGTAAAAGAAACAATTTGTTATATATGCATATGTATATACGAGAAGGAGAGGGAGAGAGGGAGAAGCAAATGAAAGTCATAAAGACGATTCTTCCTCTTACACTCTAGATGCTAGAAATATGACAGTGACCAGTGTACCTTGTCAGGTGGTACGTTCCACCACACAAGTTTATTTCAATATACGAATTGATCAGAAACGCCGACGAGCAATACACTTCTGTGAACAGTGTCGATATTATGGTCGTTATTGTGATGCTATACATAAAGGTAGAAAGAAAAAAACATGTATATATATATATACATTTAAAAAGATTTATTTTTTACTATCTGTCTCTATGAGTCAGATAAAAAAAAGAACGATAAAAAAAACATATTTTTGAATCCATACAGGCTTCTGTCGACCTGTTTCGACACCATTGGCACGTATATCGATATCACCAAAAATTCCCAAATCACATATCAATTTCGTTTTTGAAAAACGTTATCCAGCTGAACAAATACAGCAACATATTCAACAACAAATTCGACAAAAATTTACCAATCCTGAGGCTATATGGCCACTTAAACCACAATCAATAGTAGGAGCATCTACTATTCCCGATCAGCAACATCGATCGGCTTTCTTCATTCCTGAGGTAGTTGCATGACTAATAGTTTGTTCTATCTTGTAAATAATTCGTAAAAGAAAATCTATCATAAAATTAGACGAGATGTTTCAAATTCTTTGATGAAAAACAAAAAAAACCTAAAACTTTTTCATTCAATTAAATCTTTTTTTGAATATTTCTTAGGTATCTGGAGGAAAAGTTTCACCTCCACAATTGACAAAACCAGAACCTTTACCAATTTCACCAGCAACATCAACAAATGTTCTTCCTAGTCGAACTTCAACTACACCATCCAATGGTACTATATCGAAAACATCTCAACAAACTCCTGTATTACAACCACGTTCACAATCTCCATCAAAAAATATTCGAGATCTATCTCCAGCACCATCATCACCTAAACCAACAAGTGGTGGAGTTGCTTCTTTACGTGAACAATTCGATAGTATTGAATATTCACCATCAATTTCAACAACAAAAACACCAACAAGACCAAAATCACCAATCTCATCAGTACCTACTGACAATACTATACGACCAGCATTTACACCAACAAAACCAACACCTTCTATTAAAGAAACATCACCAGTACCGATAACAGTTATTAAATCTAATGAAATACCAAAACCAGCTGAAGATATTCCTAAATTTTATTTTCCTAATGGACAAACAACAACAACGCCAACATCAACAGTTGATACATTACTTAATAAACAATTACGCCAGGCTAAAGAAGAATTATTTCAACTAAAACATGATAAAGTCTATTTAGAAGATTTTGGAAAATTAGCACAGGTATTAAATACAAAACAAAACCATAAATAAAAACTCAATAATCTTATATTTTTCTTTATAGTTAATTGATTTAAGTTTATATTGGAAAGCACCATTATTTCGTGCATGTGTTTTTGATGCATTAGGATCAAAAACAACAATAACGCCAAATACAACTGTAGCGTATTCACAATTTGAAATGTTTTGGAAAAAGTATTTCTTATTTTTTATTCAATGATCTAATTTCTTATTTTGTTTCTTTTAAGAGTATGCAAAAATAATCATGATAATGCATCAAAATTTGTTTATATACTTGCTCTATCATCACCATTATCATTACCAACAAATCGTCAATATTTAACAACTGATGATTGGGATTATTTAATACAAGATATTATTGATACACATCCTGGTTTAAAATTTCTTCGTGAAGCACGAGAATTTCATTCAAGATATATTAAAACAGTTATTGCTAGAATTTATTATAATTGTAATCGATCATGGTCAGGAAAATTAACTATACAAGAATTAAGGCGATCAAATTTTCTTTCGGTAATATTTAGTACTTAAAGGATCATAGAGTAAAATGAGAAAGAAAAGCTAGATCTGTACCTGTCATAATAACGACTTGTATCTGTTATGATTTATAATAACAATGATAAGATATATCTGTCATATGTGCGATGATATATCTAACCTAACACCTTGTCTTATTTATAATTTATTTTATGTAGACACTCGATCGAATTGAAGAAGAAGAAGATATTAATCGAATACATGATTATTTTTCATATGAACATTTTTATGTAATTTATTGTAAATTTTGGGAATTAGATTCGGATCATGATTTATTAATTAGTCGTGATGATTTAGCAAAACATAATAATGGCGGTAAATATTAATCTTTTTATATTTATAATTAATTCATATTAATATATATTTAGCTATTTCAAATAAAATGATTGATCGAATATTTTCTGGTGCTGTATCAAAGTAATTGAATTAATAGAAAAAAAAACATCGATTTTTTTTATTTTTATTTTGCAGTAGTCAAAATATGAAAGAAGGAAAAATGTCTTATTATGAATTTGTTTGGTTTCTTATATCCGAAGAAGATAAACGTTCGCCAACAAGGTAAAAAGAAAGAAATCAATCATATAAAATATCTTTTTTCTTTTTTTTTAGTATTGAATATTGGTTTCGTTGTATGGATTTAGATGGTGATGGAGTATTATCAATGTTTGAATTAGATTATTTTTATCAAGAACAAGTACATAAAATGGAAATATATGGTATTGAATATATGCCATTTGAAGATTGTATATGTCAAGTATATATATAGAAATTTATAATTGTATTTTATTTTGTCTTCAATTCTATCTTAAATTTAGATGCTTGATTTAGTAAAACCTGAAGAAGATCATAAGATACGTTTAAAAGATTTGAAACGATGCAAATTAACAAATGTTTTTTTTGATACATTTTTTAATCTTGAAAAATATTTAGATAATGAACAAAAAGATCCTTTTTCAAATATTAAAGTAAGATCTTTGTTTATAATAGATGTAATTATGAAAGATATGTATATATTTATTTAGGATCCTGAATCACCTGATGTATCAGATTGGGTGAAATTTGCTGAAGCTGAATATGATAATTTAACACATGAAGATGGAGCTAATGATAATCTTGATGATGTGTATGTTAAGAGAAAAGATGAATAAAATTGATAATATTTTTGTTTTATTATAGAAATTATGATGAAGATTTTGAAGATGAAGATGATGGAGGTGGAGCAGCTGTTGTTATTGAACAATCAACAAATAAACGAATGGGTTTAAGTGGTGGAAATGGTAGTGCTGTATCACCACCACAACGACTTGGTACAAATAATAAAACTAACGATTCAGATGAACGGTGGAAAGATTAGAGTATCTATATTTATATATATATATAGATATATCGAGCTGAACGACTTTACCCGTTCGTCTTTCTCTCGTTTACTTGCACTATTTTTTTTGTCATCTTAAATTGTCTTTTTTTTTGTAATATCTGTTTTTTTTCTCTAACGCAATCTCGGAAAAAATGTTTGTCTATCTATTCTATTCATCTTTTTGTTTATAAACAAACAAAGTTAAAAAATGAACCTAAAACTTGAAGAAATTTCTTATAAATAGTTATTTAAATCATATATATTAAATGAATGGTATTACATTTTTCAATGATTGTTCAGCAAAAAATGCTTCAATCTCATTTCGTTTATGTTTTAAACTGAAATGTATGAGAATGAATGTAATATGAGGATGACTTTCAATAATAGGTTTAAGACCATTCCAATGTGTATGACCTCTTTCATTTGATTGTTCACCATATAAAAATGAACATTCACAAATAATAACAGGCATTTGATCAAGTAATACTCTACCTGAATTTGAATCCATAGAGAACACATCTGGTGTTGTATCACCAAGAAAAGCAAATAGAGGTATAAAAACTTGTTCTGTTATATCGATACCTTGTTTTTTTAAAACTTGAATTTCTTTTCCAGATAATTGAGCATAATCAGATTTAAGTTTACTACGTTTTTCATAAAATGCATAACCAACACAAGGAATTGTATGACAGCAATTGATAATTTCAACACGATAAGAATTATCCAAATCAATAATCTGTTTCTCTGTAACACCATGTAATATATAACGTTGAGCACAAGTAGCAATAGCTTTTTCATCACCATGATCATTAAGTAATTGAGCACTTGTGAGATAAGCATTAAAATAAGGTACAGATTCGTTTGGTACATAAATAGAAAGAGGTGTTGGGGATGACGCAGAATACATATATGGAATTTGATAAGCATGATCACTATGTGAATGTGTTATAAAGAGACGTCGAGGTTTTGCCGTAGTTACTACAATACCAGCATCTAACAGTATGTCCATTTCGGGAATAAATAAACCAGTAGCCTCACCGGCTCTTGAAAAACCAGTAAGTGTAAAACGATTATTAAGAAATTTAATTGTAGTCGACGGATTCATTTTATCAATTAGAGATATCTTTTTTTTATCTGTAATGTATTCTATATATTCATCTATATTTATATATATAATGAAAAAAAGAAATTACGTAATATTATGTCAATACACTGTAATTTCACAGA
Source organism: Adineta steineri (assembly GCA_905250115.1). Lineage (NCBI taxonomy): Eukaryota > Metazoa > Rotifera > Eurotatoria > Adinetida > Adinetidae > Adineta > Adineta steineri. The sequence continues at coordinate 17,992 of CAJNOI010000542.1, forward strand.
ACACACCAATAACACTCGTGAGTCACATGGTGGACAAAAAAAAAATACTATTATGTTGTATTCTAACCAGCCTTGTCGATTGCCAGCAGTGAAAATTATTCTTTTTTTTTGTCATATTTTATATAAGAAGTAGTAAAACCTAAGATTTCTTTTCTATTGATAACTTAAGTTTTGCAAAAAAACATGAAGGTATGTATTACTTTGTCTATTATACATATCGAATCGAATTATTCTAGTATCATTTTAATTTATAACAAAAGAAGACTTCTTGAAATAAATCTATTCATATTTTAAAATTTCAAGTTAAAATGTGCATGATGTAAGAACTTTTTTAGTTTAACAAATTTCAATTTTATTATGCTAATCATATCGGTTGATTGAGCTTTTTTTTCAATTAAATAAATGAGTTATTTTTAGCTCTTATTTTTCATTGTACAATTACCTTCGTTATATTTTTTGATCAAACTTATTTGAAGTATTCTAGACTAAATAAAGATTCTATTGAAAGACACTCTTTGTGTTGAACAAAGGAAGTTTGATTAATAAACTAACAACACCGGAGGTATTACTTCAATATTTTACTGTTCAATTTTATTGTAGAACAAAGAATCTTTCTTTTCAAGATAAAATAACATCTTATCACATTCAACATAATCACGCCTGTGCTTCATTCTATTTTCTTCTACTTGTTCTTTAGAGCTATAAATGTCAAAAATCCTTCTAGTCACATATTGGAAGTAATAGTCATCTTTTCTTTCTTTCTTTCTCTCTCTCTCTCTCTCGCTCCCCAAGTATTACATATGTCCTCCAAATTCGTGCATACATGCACATTATAAGTGCGTAGCAAAGTTAATAAAGAAAAAGAAAAAAAACATCGAAGCAAGAAAAAAAAATCCTTCTCGTTCGTCTGGTCTGATAGTGTTTTTTGATAGTATCATTTTTTTGTCTGATGTTGTTTTGTCATTGATTTTATTATAAATTATGTCAAAAACCAATTGAAAATGTATCAACAGGTAAACACAATTAAAAAAATAGTAACTCAACACGTATAGTTCAATCGTTCCTTTAGTTCACGTTTTTTTCTTCTTATACTACAGTGAGTAATATGACCTCAGACGTAGGTTAGAAATGACATGCGTGTATATGTGACCATCCTAAGAGAAGGAGAAGGGAAAAAAACGTAAAATAACCAGTAGGACACAACGAAAGAGAAATATTGTCGACTGTACAGAACATCGCAAAATTGATTTCTTTATACATATATGTATATAGACAAGTAAGGGACAGTTAGTTTTAGTTTACAAAAAAATAGAGACGAAATAATATGCTTGTTCTTGATCCATTGAGACAAGCATTATCTGGCGAAGCATCACATCAGGTAAGAATATGAAATTTTTATTGTATTAATTCAATAGTTTTAACCTTGAAAATTATATGTATTATACAGAGAGAGAAAAAAAACCAAATAATCAGTGCAAATATTTATTGATTGAAGAGAGAGTAATATCCGCTTGAAATGAAAACTATGCACAATAGGTAATCGATATGGTTTGATAGATCAAGAATATTATATTTGCATTTATCTCATTTGGTAAACCTAAAAGACAATAGATAAACAAACATGAATTATCAAATTTCTTCCCTTATGTTAAAATGATGAATCTTTTTTTTTAATTCATAAATTTAACGTTAAAATTATAGTTTTCTCATCAATTTCTTCTCTGTGTACAATCATCACATCCCGTTTAATAAATTTTATTTGAATAAGATTAGCGAACTGGACAATGTCCGCTATAAAGACATACAAGTTTTGTATGATTAGAATGAGAATAGAACTCATTAGATTGGTCAGGTTTCAGTCATTAAAAGCGAGAATATGATATTCATTGACTTATGAACTTTTTTTTCGATATAATTCCATCAATTGACAGTGATCGTTTTTATTAATCTCAATTTGCTCATTGTTCCTTTTTATGTTACTAAACAGTGATAAAACTCATTTAAGATCAGAAGTGAATAGAGTATTGAATTACAAAGATAAAATGTATTTGATTATATACGAATAAAAAAGAAAGAATTCATATTTATATAGAATTGATCAAAGTATATATGACGATTACACAAGTATCTTGAAATTGAAGGAGCATAAGAAAATATATCACATAGGTATTAAAAATTCCAAAAAAACTTGTGATAGTGTTTATAATTTGCAATCATTGGTTAGAAGCAACAGATTGTATACTCCCTATTTTCACAATTTCTGAGTATATAATTATAAAAATACCCTCCGTAACAAACTAAACAGTAATAGCGAGAGAAAATTTCCTTGTCACATAATAATATACCGTATAAAAGATAAGATCGAATTTAATTTTGCTTTAAATTAAATAGATACTTAACTCAAACCGTATATCTCAAGATCCACGAGGTACTGCTCAATTACCAGCAAATGATGAAGTATCTTCAACAACAACTACTTCATATAATATTGAAGGTGGAAATAATCAACAAATATATGTTAATGAATATCCACAATATGATCCAAATTTAAGTTATCATGGTTATGATTTAAGTCGAGATGTATCTGAATATAAATTCGGTGCTGATAATGGTCCTAATCACGGAGATGTAGCAGTAAATAATTTCTATAAGAATATAGACTAGATCATTTTTTTTTGATATAACTATATAGAATCGACCTATTCCACCACCAAGAAAATCTCATTCTAATCAAACTTCTGATGATAAAGTTGTAAACACAAAAGCTGATCGTGGTCAATGGACTGGTCGTTTTGATTTTTTCTTTTCAAGCCTTGGTTATGCTGTAGGTCTTGGTGCTATTTGGCGTTTTCCTTATCTATGTTATCGAAATGGCGGAGGTAATAAATAAATCAAACTTTTTCAATACATTTTAATGTTTTTTCTTTTCAGGTGTTTTTCTTATACCATATTTTATCTTTTTATTTCTTCTTGGTATTCCATTATTTTATCTTGAAACTAGTCTTGGACAATTTACATCTCAAGGTGTAGTACAATGTTGGAGAATGGCTCCTATTTTCAAAGGTAATTATTCTTTTTCTTCATATTTAATGTAAGAAGAAAAAACTACCTAAAATTATCTTTATAGGTCTTGGTATTTCAATGAGTTTAATATCATTTTTCATGATAGTTTATTATGCTATGTTAGTTGGTTATTCAATTCTTTATTTTGTACTTTCATTCCGTTCGAAACTTGAATGGGCAACATGTGGTGCTTGGGCAGGTCCAAGTAAGTCATCAAATGTAATTAATTCTTTAAAAAGCAAAGATTAAATTTATGAAATAGATTGTACAGATGATTTTTCAACGTTTGTAATGCGTTGTAATTATGAAAATACTTATAAAGATCCAAATGGTCGTTGTTATACATGGACAAATCAAGGTTTAACACAAATTGGTTGGTGGAATATTGAAAGTCGAATACAATATCGAAAACCTGTTTTACCATCCGATGATTATTTCAAGTAAATATAAATATAATGAAATATTTTTAAAAAACAATATTTTTTTTATGTTTAGTAATTTTATATTAAATAAATCACAAGGTATTGGTTATATATCAACTATGGAATGGCCACTTGTATTAAGTTTACTAGCAGCTTGGGTTTTAGTCTTTGCATGTCTTTGTCGTGGAATTAAACTCTCAGGAAAAGTAAGAAATAAAAAAAATTACTCATGTATATATTATTTGGACTAACCTAATCATTTTAGTTAAGATTTTTTGTAAGTATATATATATATATATATGATATTGGGACAGCTATGCATGTTAAATTGAGATATTTTTACTTGATCGAATATTGTATGCTTATGATTGATTGTCTTGCTTTATGGAATCTCTTTAAATTATTTTTCTTTACTTAAAAATTGCAAATAAAAGGATATTTATCTTTTTATCTAGGTTGTATATTTTACTTCAATATTTCCATATGTTATTCTTCTTATTCTTGGTATTCGTGGTTGGACATTACCAGGATGTGGTCGAGGTATATATTTTTATATGAAACCTGATTTAAGTCGACTAGCCGATGGACGTGTATGGAATGATGCAGCAAATCAAATATTTTTCGTTTTATCTGTTTCGTATGGTGGTTTAATCACATTATCTAGTTATAATAAATTTAATCAAAAGATACTTGGGTAAATGAAAATTAATAATTCTAATCAAGTAATTATTTATTCGTTGTAATTTTATAGAAATACAATTACTGTTTGCCTTGCTAATATATTAACTTCAATTTTTGCGGGATTTGTTATATTTGCATATCTGGGTTATTTATCTTATATTACAGGACAAGATGTTGAAAATGTCGTATCAGAAGGTGAATATTTTGTTTGTAGTTTTTATTGAAAAACAATAAATTAATTTCATATGTAGGTCCTGGTCTTGCATTTATTGTTTATCCCTATGCAGTCACGACACTTCCAGCAGCACCACTTTGGTCTATGCTTTTTTTTCTGATGTTGATTCTGCTGGGTCTAGATTCGATGGTAATAAATTTTATAATGAGTAAATATCAACGAAAAAAATCATTTTATTGTTTAGTTCGCTAGTGTTGAAACGATTGTTGCAGTCATAACCGATCAAATTCATGCATTACGTCGATATCATACATTAATTACACTTATTATTTGTATATCTGCATTTGGACTTGGTTTGCTACTATGTACTGATGTAAGTATTATAGAATTTTATAGTTGAACTATCTATATTTGAAATTCTCTAGGCTGGTATTTATTGGATAACATTCTTAGATCAATTTAATAGTTCTTATCCAGCATTTACTATTGGCATACTGGAATGTATTTGTATTGCTTATGTTTACGGTATGTTTTTGAACATAATTTTTTATAATTAGATGAATATTATCATAAATTTTCCTAATTGTATTTCTAATTATGACGAAGACCTACTGATTCTTATTTGAAAAAAATGTTTTTCTTTCACATTGTAGATGGCAAATATTGAGATTTTTCATGAGGAAGCATAATACAAGGATATTAAATAATGCACTATTAGGGGTTCATGAGAATAGAACGACGATATGTGTATAGTATGTGTTAAAATATTCGTAATTTGAAATGACCTTGAATGGACTTCTAAATAACGTGTTTGATTCTGTCTTGAGCAAATCAAGATTTTGTATTTGTGATATGAGAGATAAACACTTTCTTCTAAGAATTATCAAGATTTTTGATTCACCCTATACACGGACTCTGTGTTTAAATGTTCTGACAAACGATAAAAAATTCAGCTAAATACTGATTAAACTAATTAGTTTCATATTCTCGATAGTCTCTTCTATCTTCTATATGAACGTATAATGTATCAACAAATGAGTGTTAAACAGATAGGAGTAATTTCATATGATAAAGTCACGTTATCTCCAATAATGTGACTCAAAATACAAACTTATTTAGCAATCATGTTTGAATTATTGTTGCTCATTGTATTATTAAACTTATCAGTAAAAATAATATCTATTGTTTATTCTTTCTAGGAAGTAATAATTTCCGTAAGGATATCAAAGCAATGGTTGGTCCAAAAAATATGGGTGTACGAGTTTTTCGTTTATTTCAAATATGTTGGATGTTTATAACACCAATAATCATCCTTGTATGAAAAAGAAAATTTATTAATTGTTTTCTTTTATCGAATATTATTTAAAATATTTAGGCATTGATTATATTTACGTCAATAAATTTTCCAGCACTTAGACTTGGAAATTATAATTTTCCTCATTGGTCATATAAACTTGGATGGTGTTTAGTAGCTTTAATTTTATCAGGAACTGTATTCTATGCTTTATATGCAATAATACATTTTGTATTGATCGATCGAAATGTAAGAAAATTAAACTGATAAAAAGATATTATGATGAAATTTATTACTTTTAGTCATATCGAGTTTTAATCAATCCAGAACCACAATGGGGACCTCTGTTAGAACAAAATCGCAAGAAAGTTAATTATTATCATGGTGGACATAAAGGAGCTCTTGTTTCAGTAATTGATCGACTTAAAAATCGAACTTTATCACGAGAAACATTAGCTAGATCAAAGGTAAGTCAAATCTCATAATATTTCATTGAGATATTTATTAATTTTCTATCATAAATGATGGCATTCGGTATCTATATTTGTATCTATATCTAGCCATTACGGTCATTTTCGGAGGATGATCGGTAAGATAATCTGCTTAACTATATATATATGCACTTCTTATTGACGCCTTTACTGCTTATGATCTAACATCTTTTTCATGAATACTTAAAACATTTTTTTCGACTATTTCAGAGTACAGACATCGATATTGCTGACAAAGAGGGATCGATATTCGCCCAACGGCCACCAAGTCGAGTCGGAAGTGAATCTGCTGTCTAATTCAAATGGATCCCAATATAAAGGTGTTAGTGTATAAAAAAATGTTTCTTTTTTTGTTTTTTGTAAATTTATTTGTGTGTAATTAGATTTGAAATAAATAAATAAATAATGTTAGTTCCACGTAAGAATACCTTGATTTGTTAATAGCGGTTGAAATTTCGTATCACGTGTGTCATTAGTAAATGTAACATAATCCAATTCATCTGCTCGACGACCCATAATACTACGTTGTTCAAGATATCGACCGATAGCTTCTGAGTAAGGCAATGAAATACTTCGATTCCAATAAGGTTCTTCAATATTTAATAATTCACGAATACTTTTTGCAATTGACTAAATAATATAAATTATAATGAAAATTTTCGCTGACATTTTATTTATTCAGTATGATCATATCTTACGAGAATATGTTTAAAATCAGTAACACCAAGTGCATTCAAACGTGATGCATTACATAAAATTAATCGACGTCCATCAACTTTATTTCGAAGAAAACATTCCTAAATATATTACTTAACAGAAATGAAATATAAATTGTTTCTTTATTATACTCGATATCGTTCAAAACCAAGCATTTCAATAAAATCTGCAACTTCATCACATGACCAATAAACAGCACCAGAAATTTGACCAGATTCCATATCTAATGCTTTTGTACGTTCCACTGATTCATTGTCTTCAGTTCGGCCGAGTTCTTGTAAATCGGCCATAGTCACTGCCATGTTTGCCATTTTTTGAGAATTTTTTTTTTTAAATAAAAACTAAAACCTATACAAGAACTATACTATGAATAAATCAATCAATCAGTGGTATATCTAAGAATTAAAATTCAAAAGATAACAAATTTTTATAATTTAAAACAATGCATGTCATATGTTAACAAGATCAATCACACGGCTACTCTTTTCCTCTAAGTATTTAATGTATAAATTAGTGCTACATATTTGTTGCTTAGTGTCATCCTTCGTTTCCATCTCGATACAAACCATGAAGTATAGCGACATCTATTATATAGAACTCGAAAAAGTTAATCAAAACCACTTACAATTACATTCTTTTTTGTAGAAATATAATAATGATTTACAATTATTTTTATTATTATGATCATTTTTTTGTCTACTCACTTTTTGTTGGATATATTCAACAAAGGCGCACTCTTTCTTCAAGCATAGTCTCTGTTCTCTATTCATACTAGCAAATTTTCTTATTCCTACTGACTCTTATTGTAAATAAATCTTCCTTTAGATCTCCTTTTCTTATAATATCAATGGAGATAAATTCAGCCGTTAATTTTAAAGCACGATTACAACGTTTAATAGCATATCAAGATATTTTTGCACGTAATAATCTTTTAGCACAACGTAGTTGTGATCAAGGTTTGTTTAAAAAAAAATTTATGAATCTCCAATAAAAAATAACTTCAATCTATTTACTTTTGACATCATAGAATTCAGTGCTTTTCTCAAATTTCATAATGATCTTCGTCGTAAACATGCTGATTTACGATCATATACCGAACAAATGGATCGATATGTTGAACAATATCGAACAGAATTAGCACGAAAGGATAAAAAAATACAATCGCAAAGGTATTTATCTATCATTTTAAGTATTATTTATAATCATTAAGTTTTTCTTCTAATTATAGTTCACAAATTCTTCGTTTAACTCAACATAATAAACGTAGTAATGAACGCTTAAATGAATTACAACGATGTCTAGATCAAATTAGAGGTACAATAACTGGACAAAATGCTTTTGATCAATTACGCGACATACTTCGGTTTGTTTTATTAATAGAATATTCTTTTTTTGAAGTTAATTTTTAATTTTTATAGTGATTCTGCCATATCTGAAAGTGAAACAACAACAGATTTATCGGATAAGAATTGTACTGGGGAAGAACTTGATTTTGATAATTTAAATAATTTACCAAAAGTTGTTAGTCAATCAACAGGTGTTGGTGGAATAAAACGAGGTATTAATTCAATTGATCCTATTGATTTCAAACGTCCAAAACATGATGAAGTAAATTCAATTTTTTTCGAAATTGAAACAACAATAGAAAAAATATTTCGATATAAATTTTAGTCTCATCCAATTGGTCGTATTGTTGCAACAACAACAACAACAGTTGATATGAATGATTTAAATAATGGACCTGTTGTAATAACATCAGAAATTCATCATGAAGAACAACAACATCGAGCAACCACAAATGTTGCTGATCAATTAGGTGCTTCACCTTATTCAAATATAACTGTTGGAAGAGCACAAGTTGAACAATATGCATCTCCAATGCGTGTACCAGCTCGTCATTCATTATCAAGTCAACAAAGACCAAAACAAAAAGTACGAAAACCATCAAAACAATGGCTTGAAAATAAATCAGGTACAATGAAAAAGAAAAACATTTTATATATCACACCTTCAAATAATTTATTTTTCTAGAGGAATCTGAATTAAGTACAGATGATATTTTTTGGTCCAAACATGATGAAGATCAACAACAACTTCAACAAGCTCTTTATCCATCATTACCAAAATTAACTAGTCCACCACCAGCACCACAACAACAACAACAAAAAGCTTTAACACCATCAACACCTATACAACAAATTGCAACACCAACTAGTCTAATGAAATCAAGTCCATCAAGTATTGGAACGCTACGTGCACGTGCACATAATTTTATTTCAAGAAATATACTTATACCTGAAACATGTTGTGTGGTATGATTGAAATAGTTGTTCGAGTTTGAATTGATTGATAATTTTTTTATTTCAATAGTGTCTTAAACGTATTCATTTTGGTAAATTAGCTTATCGTTGTCAAGCATGTAGTGCTCTGTGTCATACGGGCTGCAAAGAAAATTGTGCAACACTTTGTTTACCTAATATTAAAACACCAAATCGAGGTGCTGTATCAAAATTTACAACACGCGAAACAAATCAGTTACAAGTACCTGCTTTACTTGTACATTGTATTAAAGAAATTGAACAACGTGGATTACAAGAAGTGGGAATTTATCGATTGAATGTGTATGTATAGATTTAACATTTCTTTTAAAAATCGAGATAAAAAAAAAACGTTTTTTCTATTGAAATTATCGAAATCTATCAGAATAGTCTATATTATCTATAAAAACAAGTTAACAGTCGTTTGTTTGTTTGTTTGTATAATGCCGAACAGAAGAATTCTTCTAAATATAATACAAACATACAGCTAAGATAATAACGAGCTTGTTGATGTAATGTAGATTTATAGAAGTGACAGCTGTTGTTTGTTCTTCTGAGATATTATGAACAGTTGCTTAGAAAAATCCTTCATTATTAGAATTTAATTGCAAGGTCATTGTTTATTTATATGACGTACTTAGACATAAGCTTCTATAAGAAAGCAATAATTTTTATTTTGATCGAATATTAATCCGACTGTAATAGCTTTTCTATGATCGAAAATCTATTGTTTATATATTTTTTTCTCTCTCTTTTAAGCGTTGAAGGTCAAGTAAAAGATCTTAAAGAACGTATATTAAAATCACGTACAGGCTTATTTGATTTATCACATTACAATGATATACATTTAATATGTGGTGTAGTTAAAGATTTTCTTCGTTCATTATCTGAATCATTACTTACAAATGCTTTATGGAAAACATTTGCAAATGTTATTGAAGAAGAATCAGATTTTGTTAAACAACAAAAATTTGATGAACTTATACAACAATTACCAAAACCAAATCGTGATACATTAGCATTTATGATTCTTCATTTACAACGTGTTGCTGTATCACCACTTTGTCGAATGCCTATACTTAATTTAAGTCGAACAATGGTAAATAAATCGATTTTTGTAAATTAATTTTGAATTTTTTTTTTGTGTAATAGGGACCAGCAATTATTGGTTATTCATCAAAACATGTAACTGGTATTGACATTGTTGGTGAAACATATAAACAAACAAAAATACTTGAATTTTTTCTTAAAATGCCAAATGATTATTGGTCTAAATTTTTACTTGAAAATGATAATAATGAACCATCTGCACCAGTTCATAAACATAATATTGGTACACCTATTTTAACACGTCATCAACATTATCAAAATACACCTCCGACTACTTATCCAGCACCATCGAATACATTTTTTTCTCCACTTTAAAATGAATATAAATATAAATTGATTTATTATCTCAAATTGCCTTCTATTCTTCTTCTTCTTCTTCATTTTTTTACTGATGTTTATTATTAAATTGTATTATCTATAATATTTGTTCAAAATCTTAATTGTTCATTTATCCCGAAATATGATCGTTTCTTGTCTGATAGATTTTCTTTTCTTATCTGTATGTGTATGTGTATATATATATATATTGTACTAGAGAATTCACGAAATAGAATAAAATATATATGTAGCAAAAAAAGACACTTTTTAATACTATTAACAACTAACTTTGTTAGATAGAAGATTTTAGTTGTTTGTGTCTCGTTTCAGCAATAGATCCATTACAATTTGTTCATGTTTCTTTTCATGCACAAAATATCTGAGAATGCAGATTGGAATATCCTTGATCAATTTAATCTGTCTATATGATCGTTAAATATTCTATTCAATACAAGTTTATATGTGCAAAATGTATACACATGAATCTATCAATCAGATCAATCTATTTAAACCGTATTTTATACTAAGTTAACTATGACGAAGATCAATATTAAGCATGAAAGATAGCTGCATATAAATTCTATGGCAATTAACTATTGATCGCATAGTATATTTTGATTTATAGCACTTTGTATAAGTGATATAGATTAATCGATCATCTATGAAGAAGAAATTAAAAAATCACTTATAGTTTTGTTATTTCTGAGTAGTATTGTAGATCACGAGATCAGAATATCACAATGTTATAAATGATCAATTTCTTATCAGATGTTATATATTAGGCACCAAAATCGTTTTAGGTCTGTGTTTGAATATATCATTTCTTTAAATTACTTTTCAAATCATAGATGAGACAGAGAACAAGTAACATACTAGTTTAAAAAGTATCAATAGGCTGATCTTGAAATAATGTATGATTTGTTATTGCTGTATTCATCATGTAATCATTCGTTTTCTAGTAATAGCTTAGAATGAATTTTAGAACAATTCTATTTGTGTTGATAACCTTAATTGGTAATAGTTCCCACAGAACTCTAAGATCATTTTTTCTTTTAAAGACACAGTCATATGAAAAAAGCGGAAGTCAAAAGGTCATGAGATATGCAAAAACATTAGATTATTTAAAGGTTAGTCCAGCTAATCATACAATTAACAATTCATTTTAGCTAGCAATAATAAAAAGCAGGAAATAAGTGCAACTGTGATTCACGATCTAAAGGCTGACGCATTCTACTATTTGAACCGAAAGCTAATTAATTCTAAGAACTGATCAATGATCGACGTCAATATTATAGTAAATTAGTCGTATTATCATTCAGGAATTAAGCTATCTACTTGCATTTATTTATATTAAGCATGCTAAATCAGTTTCTTTGAGTAATTTCTTATTAAAATGTTTTCTATTACCGTTTTTTTTCCTTCTTGACTTGAGAAGCACTCAGAAGAAAAAAAAAGTTCCTAGTGAGCATTATTACTCATCAATCCATCGAGTAGACTTCTAATCATGACTGTCAATATGAGTTTTGAAAACGGAAATGTTATATAAGTGGGAATAAAAAGATATAAAAAAAAAGAGAATGCACGACTAACTATTTAAAAAAATATTTTCATACTAGTTTTGCATATATACTGGATCACAAATGATAAATAATACAATGAATACTTTTATCTTCAGAGAAATATATTCATGAATGCAGAAAAAATTGATTTTTAAGCGCGAGAACACACAATATTCACACATTAATCAGATCATTAACAGTTCACTTAATTATAAAAGGAAAATTAAAGTATGATAGTTCTCATTTTATTCATTGACCTTACAAATATTCACACAAAATGTATATTGAAAAGCTTTTCTGACAATTTAAAACAGAATTAATTGATAATTAGAAAACACTTATTTTATACATCGTAGCATAAAACCTAAACGTCTCATAGAATTGAATAAGTTTCCAGATATAAACATACGATATCCTTTGAAACAAAACTATTCTTAATAGAATATTAAAATCGATATATTTTATTTACACACAACATACATTATATTAATGAAATATATTCTATTTTGCATAAAATAAGGATAGGGAATAATATAAAATGAATGTGCATTTTGATCTGATAAGAATACTATTAACATAGATTGACTATACTTAGGTTTATGTTGCTAAAGACATGATTTATCTTCTATTCCAATTATAGAATTCCAGTATCTTATTTTTACATAGATATTGATTCCTTAGACATTTACATACTGAAAACATCGATATAATTATGTCTAGAAAAAAAAACTATTCAAATATATTATAATAATCTCTTACGTTATCCTATAAAAAATTTGATAGCGGTGAACTTCTATGACATATGACTACGTTATATTATATTTATTTGACACCTTCATTTTTCTTTTTCTTTTTAATATTATAGTCTCTTTCTAATTGTTACATTTTTTTGTTAAATGCGCTGGTATAATTTACAGCCTGAACGGTAATAAATTAGATGACACGCAAAGGACATTGTTCTTATAAAAATATAGGCTAAATTAATGTGCATTCAAGATGCTTTTTAAACACGTATCTTTTTTCCTGAAATAACTAAATCATTTACTCTTGAACTATTCTTTATTATAATGAAAAGCATTATTTTCTATATAGGACCACTCATAGCACGTTTTTTCCTGCACTTATAAGAAGTTTCATGTTTGATGATAAAAAAATTTCCATATATCTGATTCTAACTAGTAAATATATATATTAATCTGCGAAAAACAATATGAATTATTATCATAATCTTATTTTGTTTTTGTTTAGTGCATAATAAAAAGGAATATTTTCTATAAAGTTTTCTTTATTTTGAGTTTTATGTTAAAGATTAAATTAGTTAATACAATCAATAATCGAATAAAACGATAGTAACAATATCGACACGCACATTGATCGATCGATAAGTTCTTTTTTATTGACATGAAATAAGGTCGAAAATAATTCTACAATACGAGTTCTTTTTCCATAAGCTAAGATTTATGAAAGATCAAGCGGCAAAAGATTATATGGAAAATTATTGTCTGATTCTGATGTGTGTGCGAATCTCTCGAGAGAGAGAATGAAAAGAAAAAGATTCTATAAATTATATCTTTTATGTATTAAATTTTCTATCATAACTACTAAAAATCAATAACAATGTCAGATTGTATTAATTTAAGATAAAATTTATATGACAAGATATTCGAGTTACCTAGATCTTCTAGATATGATTAATAAATATTTTGATTGATTTAATTGATCGTGAATGATAGATTCGAGGGATTATAGATAAATCATATACGATAAAAAGCAATTGGGAAAAAAATAGCAACCTGAACGATGAATAATATATGTTCAATTTTTTTTGAAATTAATTTTATCATTGTTGAGAGTCTACTAAGAGATACTATCGATCATAATGGCCTATCAACATTATATTATATCTTTAGGCTATCTACTTCTAATAATTTCATCATTCTCGTTACTATTACTATAGTATCGTTGTTCATTATTATTATCGATTTTTTCTCTCTATTCGTTTAATGATCATGACAGCAAAATCTTTTATATATTGGTCATGATCAGTTTACTCAACTTTATTTCTAAATAGAACATGTTATCGATTTGTACGAGAACGAACATCTCGTTATATAGCAGTGAAAGCAACCACTGAGACAAATTGATAACAATGATAGATGCTTTATTCTTGTCGTCGGATGTTCTTCTATATATTTCTCGATTTTTTTTTGCTTCTATTTTTTTCTCTCGTTTTTTTCCCTCTCTCTCTCCCTTATTCGAAATAGCAACTTGATAGAAGTTCCTGCATTATATTTTTCTTCGCTTGCTTTTTATTATCGGTAGTTACTTAGCATTACTATTGCATCGTTATAATCGAGTCCTACTCGTCTGTGCATGGAAAGATATCAGTCGGTTTTCTTATGCCTGTTCTATATACAGAAAATTATATCGAAACCGATGCTATGCAGACATCCAATTACATTCAGTATTGTTCTCATTTCATTTCTCGAGAGATGAAAACTCTATTTCTATTTTCTTCCAATTTTCTATCCGTTTCTACTCTTTACTATAAAGCGTGACTATGATCCATCTTTTTGTCACATTCAACAATAGCTATATTTAACTTCAGTAAATACTAGAGGCTTAGTTGCATTAAACTATTGAGTCAGTTAATCAGTCAATTGTTCTATAAAAATTCATTAAACTAAATAAAAAATATATTCTCAATTAAAACGAGTGAATATATTATAAATAGTTGATTATTTTCTTGTCTCGTGTATATAAAGTCATAGTTAGTACATAAATTAGTTATTCTATTATAGAAGAAGAAGATAAGTGGTATACTCATTGTGAAATAAGTTATTGTATATTACTTTTAAAGTTCCTCTTTAGTATAACATTTCCATTTTGAATACATTCGTATATTCTCTCTATAGTTTCTAGCGCATCTTAAAAAACTAACTAACTGAATGTAAAATTCCGGCTTATGTCTGAACCATCCTTCTTTTCTGTATTATATTTCGGTGTGTTACTTTCCTAGTACACACGCGCGTTACTAATTGGCATTAGTTTAGTAAAAATGAGACATCAGCGCCTTTTCTTGAGATTGTCGATGGCGACGAATGCTAGTAATAGATTAAGAGAATAAGTATAGAATTGAAGTTTTTTTTTGCATTATTTTTCCGTTTTCCTGTTGTCTGTCTTTCTCCTTTGTGATGGTAATAGTGGCAATTCCACATTACCATCTGTCCATCAATCATAGAATGTTCGAAGTAGAGTGAAGAAGAGAGAAAAGTAGCAGCTTGTGACAGAGAATCAATATATATTATGTCACCGTGCGTGCTGTATTGGTTTTGCTCTTATCGACTATCTTTAGTGCGTGTCTACTAATAAGGAATGACTGATAAAAGATTTTCCTATTTATACATATATATATATATATTTTTCAGATGATACTAACTAAAACAACAGAATAAGCATATTATTCATAATATACCAGCAAAAATCCATGAAATTTACATTTACTCTTATATCCAAGTAAAAATATATTAACGACAAAGCAAAAAATGGATGCACCGATTCGAGAAAAAATGCTTCGGTTTCAAATGAGTGGTCCTGCTTCAGAACAGGTAATTTAATGTTTATCTTATGTCAAAATAACTTATTGAGTAAAAAGATGTTTATGTGGTTGTAGACTGATGAATAAATAATAGTAGAGATACTAAAATAAATTATGCGGATATATGTATATATATTTAGATATGAGTTCTCTTTTGGACTTCATATATTTGTTATCGGAAATAAACGATGATAGATAAGGAAGTTTTTTTTTCTTATTAAGAGAATTGCTGTAATGATAAAAACTTTTTCTATGAGTTAAAAAATCAATAGACAAACGAGAAAAAAAATTCTGTTTTCTTGTTTAAATGATTTACATATTTATTTAATATTTTGATAAAAAAATGTCCACTAAGTAACATATATATATAAAGCTGTAAACTTATTCCTTTTTAATATTTATTTTATTATAATCGTTAACTATATCGAGGTTAACATTGAATAATTTATGTTATAATTAACTTACGTTTCTATTTGATAACAAATTGAGGTCAATTTTCGAGGATTTTTCTTACAGTAAACACCTCGATGTAATTATTTCCATATATACAGTTTATGTATGTTCTCGACAGATGGCACTCAATCTTTATTCAGTTTATAAGAAATTATTTAGACGACTGAAAGACGACTATTTTTAAACTTTCTATTAAACCATATACTTCTTAAATATTACTAAAATTCTTTAATACTTAACTAGAATTCATGCTATACTTAAAATATAAATAGAAAAAAAAATAATAAGACTGAGAGCATTTTATCCAGTTGAATAAGTGTAGCAGAAATTGATGTCATGAACAAAGAAATTAAATCATGTGTAAGCATAAATATTTGAATAAATGATATATGAAGGTTTCTTTAGTTTTCATTAAAACTGTATCTTTAAAGTCATCTTTAAAAATTAACTTAAAATTTTATAATAGATTATCAAGTTGATAGTTTTGTCAAGGATAATTTCCGTTCTTTTATTGTATATATTTATATGAGTTCTTTTTTTTTTATGTTTGACTTTATCTTAAAAATAGAATTGTCCTACACGTAAAATACACAATATCGATTAATTCTCGACATATAAACATATGTATTAACACAAGACAACCTTCGTTTTGTTTATATCTGTGCGATAATTAATATCTCTCTAAGCTCTCTTTTTTTGCTCTTGTTTCTATTTTGTTCGAATAGTTAAATATAGCTAATAACTTTGTTTTTTTTTCTTCTTCTTCTCAATAATAATAATCAATTTTTATTGATTGCAAATTAAAACAACGAATAGAATAGGGATATTATGTCTAAAAAAAACTATCATTTACAGACATCGATTCTTCTCGACAATTAGACACTCTTGCCGGCACATGTGTTACTCATAATTGTATCATCGACTTTTCTTTTTATGCTATTGCGTATCATCAGATTCTTCGTTTTCTTGCTTTTTTCACATTGTATAGATATTCTCGCCGATACCGGATGTCATTTGGGCTCGAACGAGCAAGCAAATGACGACCTCGTCAACAACCACAACCAGCACTATTCTCGTTGTATAGTACTAAGAAACAGGCAATAATAGAGAAGGACAAAAAAAAGAAGAAGAAGAAAAAAAAGAAGAAGAAGAAAAAAAAATGAGAGTAGGATAGAAGAGAATATTAAACTTGGAGAAGGATGTTAGGATTTTTCTTTCCTCATTTTCTTTTACCGTTCTGTTCTTTAGTTCTCTGAAGCAAGAACATAAGAAAAAAAATGACATTGTGTACTGAGTCAGCGGAACGAATTCCAATAAGTTACTACTATCGAGGCCGCACTTCTTGCGTCTTTTTTTGATCTATATATATATATGTGCCTGCTTACATTTTATTATTTAATTTGACGCAGAATTAGAAATCTCGGAGATGGACTTAAGAACCTTTGAGTGTACATATGGTTATGATATGGATTAATATTATGTTATATTACGTAGTCATTGCTTAAAATCTATGTTCTTTTTGCCTTTTCTCATTATTTTCTTTCCCGTCATTATTTGTTGCGTCGTTTATCGCTGTCATCACTATGAACCTGCTCTTTTTTTTCCTTTTTTTTTCTTTCTATAATATAAGAGCCCGATTTTAATCACAAACGTTCGTTAACTTGCATTCATATATATATATATTTCTCTCTCTCTCTCTCTCTGCTTCTCTCCATCTACATGTATATTTATATATATATCTGTATGTGTGTGTGTGTGTTCGCTCATTTCTTTTCGCTTAAGTTAACAAATACATATAGTTTGGATTAAGAAAAGAAAAAAAAGAGACTATTAATTTGATCTATTATTTTATATAAGAAAGAAATATTTGAACTCAGATTTCAATTTTATAATAAAACAAAATGGATGAAACAGAACGAGCAGGATTACTTGAAAAACTTGGAACAGTTCAACAAAATCAAGTGAGTTATTAAGACCATTCAATATTATTTTCTTTTTTTATTTCTACGCTTGATTACATTTAAAAGTATATATATATATAGTTAGTATAAATGAACACTTTACATTGTGCTATAAGCACATATATATATAACTTTCATAACATATCCCATAGTGTACCTAACATTAGACATTGTAGTAAATAAAGAACAGACAAAGAAAGCATATCACTGATATTTTTAGGTGATAAACAACAAACATATGTCGTAGTCGTCGTCTGTATATACAAATATTAGCCTACATTTTTTTTGTCGCATTAAATCTAAGCTTTAGAAATGTAATTTGCCAATTCTTTCTCCATTCTCTCATATTTACATTCGTCCTTGGACAAGAAGGCAAAAAAACTGGTTAAGACTAAGATCATGTACAAAACAGATAAGAAAAAGAATAAACTTAATCTAGATTTTTCAATGAACTGTGCAATAAAATGAATTACAAGGATGGATATAAATATATACATATAATTTGTTTTATGAATTAAATGTTTTCATTTATTTCAAATATAGGCTCAAGGTCATCCCGTAAGTTTAGATAAAAAAAGACTTTGCTGCTCATATTAACTAACTAATTTAATTCTATTTCAATTTCAAAATATTTATATGAATATTTTATTTAGAAATATGTCATTCGATCAAATAAACTTGGCCTTGATTATACTGCATGGGTCCAAGTAAGAATTAATGGCGTGTAAAAGTTGTTAATAAATACTTTTTGATTAGGATGATACTGGTACCAATTCGAAATGTTATGTTATGACTATCCATGATATTGGTTGTAGTCGTAAGTGAATAATTAGATTGAATTTTCTACAAAAAAATTAATTTCTATTTTTGAAAAATTTAGATTCAGTTTTTACTGAATTTGTTTCTCAACCTGAAATGCGTGCTCTGTATGTATTTTTTTTTGAAAATTGTAAGAATTGAATTAGATCTTATTTTTATAGTAAACAACGAATTGTTTGGGTACATGTTGATTTACCCGGTCAAGAAGATGATGCTACTCCTTTAACTATCGAGTAAAAATTTAATAGAAAATGAAAAATAAAAAAAACATTTTATTATTTTTTTGTCTTTAAAGGAAATATCCATCGTTAGATGATATAGCTAGTGAATTAATAAATATTGTTGATCACTTAAATATTCCACAAACAGTTATATTTGGTGAAGGTGCAGGAGCTAATATTGCTTCTCGTTTTGCTATTGAATATCCATCACGTGTACATGGTCTCGTGCTTGTACATCCAACTGGTACAACTGCTGGTTTTATGGAAATGATGAAGGATAAACTTAATAACTGGAAATTAATCCATAAAGGAATGAATCCTGATGCTGAAGCTTATCTTATTTGGCATCGATTTGGACGTGTATGTTATTTAGTTTATTAAAAATTAAATCTATTTTTATTTGTTTATTTATTTTAGGATGCAGCAAAAGTAAGTGTGATTTTTTGTATGAATTATTTAATAGTTATTCGATATTCTCTATTGTTTGTCAAATACTTGCATTTCCCTCAGTTATATATAGAAGATCGATTGAAATATGTCATTTAAAGTATGCCTAGATAATTCAATTAGATTTTATTTGCTTTTATAGTCTAGCGACGATCCGAACAAGAACAAGGTGTGATTTATTATTTGATTTCGAAAAGAATATTTTTATCCTTAGCATGAGAAGTTTACCATGTCCCTATTCTTCTCTTTTCTTTTTGCATTATTGTCATTATTTTGTATGCCTGAATGAATATGTATATGAGATCAAATTTTGCAGAAAACTATGCTTTCGACACATTCAAAAAGTACAAAGGTATTTAATTAGGTTTTTACAATTTTTCTTTACAATACTAACATGTTTCACATTGGCTGCATGAATGTTATTTAATACGTTACTCTTTCGATGTTATAGAAAAGAAATAAAGAAAAGAATTCTATTTATTATCTAGGGTTATGGTGATTCACAATTACTTGAAGCAAATATTCGTGAATTTTCGGAAAAACTTTACCAAAAACGAACAGCTAAAAATTTGGCACTTTTTATGGATGCTTTTTTGAAGTAAGAAAAAGAAAAATTAGTTTGATTTGTTAAAATTTTCTTTTATATTTCTAGTCGAACTAATCTTGTTGATAAATTAGACAAATTAACGTAAGTTATTCAATCTAAATGATATTTACATAGAAACAACTATATGCAGTTTATAATTTTATGGATTGAAATAGATAATATTAAATATATTTTACAAATAGGACAGAGAGTATCAGAGTTCCCGTTAAACTAACATATCTGAGAGGTTCTATAAATTTTATCTACTATATCAAATCGATTTTACAATATTTTGAATACTATGATATAAGGATTAATTTTTTATTTATAGAGTTGATTGTCTTGTAGCTGTTGGAAAGAAAAGTTCTGTAATAAATACAACTGAAAAATTTTATGAACGACTTCGTGAAGCACGTAATAATCCTCAAAAAATGGTTAATTCACCATTACTTATCGCTGATAATGTTGGTGATGTTCTTGGTGAAGCAGTAAGATGATAAATTAAATTAAATTTCTTTATTAAATTCTTCTTTTCAATTAGCCTGATGTTTTGGCTAAATCAATGCAATTCTTTTTACAAGGCATTGGTTTATGTATGTATATATTTATTAGTTTTTATAAACATATATTCAAGCTTTTCTTCTTTATTTAGTATCTGGTTTACCAATGGAAGCAGGTTTAGTTGGTTTAGGACGTTTGTCTCGTGCAATGTCTATGGAAGATGCTGATCGTCCACGACGTAGTTCTGTACTTACAACATCACCTGGCACAACTTCACCAGCAATAGTCGGTTCACCGCCCAAATTTCCTTCATAAACTTCAATTTAAAAATCATTGACACACGCGCATATATATATATACATATATACATACATACATATACATTAATTTTACTTCCTATATTCACTCTCTTTTTTT